>VWYE01007585.1:418-98392 GCA_013398995.1 Alaudala cheleensis
CCGCGTGTTCCTCCCTGCACCGCCACTCAGCCCCGGCAGGTGCTGCGCTCACCTGTCCCATCAAACCCGCACAGGAAGCTTTCAAGTTCAACCTCAGACAGTATTTGCGCCAGATCAGCAAAGTGCTTCCAGCTGCTGCCGATTCAGGCTCTCCCTAATGAGGCTGCAGCGTTGAAAGGAGTCACTTGCAAAGGAAGAGCCCCGAGTGGGCAAGTGCTGGAACGTGGGGCTGGGTGTGGCGGCCCGGGATGCCACCACAAGAGAGATTGCACTCCCGTGGAGAGTTAATAGTGTTTAGGTTAAGTGTTTTATATGTTTTGTTAGTTTCCGTTAATGGTTGTTAGGCAAACAAAATGGCTGTCCTGATTGACAGCTAGCCAGGATGGCTCCCAGAGGACTTTTCTAAAAGTTTTGACAGTTAGAGTAGTTAGAGGTTACATAACCCCCCTGTTAATGTATTCTGTTTCCCCGGTTGCTGTTGGTTCCCCTGTCACTTCCTTGTCTGTTCTGTCTCCCCGATTGGTTACTTTTTGATCCTCTCCCCGATTGGTTTGTGTTTCAATCCTTACCTTAATTGGTCCGTTTGAATTCTCCACCCCTTTTGTTAGGGTATAAAAGTAGCTGCATGCCCAAACCACCAAGGACAGAGATCCCAGTATTTTAACATTTCAAGTGATGAAATCTCTTGCATCTTTTTTAATACAATGGTTAAGAATTACTAAGCTACATGAAAATTTGCTGAAACTTCAGCCTTCAAACTATGTCATAACTCAGCTTATTTTCCAGCTGTTTGATTTACTAAGAGGTGTGGCCCCTGTCCACAAAACCTGTCTTGCTTATGGTTCTAAATTTATTTTGAGACATTCAAATACGTATTTACCTGTAAAGAACCAATGATGTTAGCACAGAATTTTAAAGATGTTCATGTCTGTCAGTGCCAGAGTACACGAGTACTTTGCGCAAATCAAAAAGCTTTCCATTCCCAACTACAAATGTGCACATATGATATCAAAATTCAATTGCAGAATCAAAACAAAATTCTAAAATCTTTCTGGACACAAATCCATCTTATTTTGTACTTTGATGAAACCTACAGTATGAAATTACCACAAAAAATGTGTTAATATCTGCTTATAAACCTCCTGTTGTACATTGAAGTGACTTCTAACTCTAACTAATGTTTACATGGCTTTGGTATTTGAAGCTCATGGTTGTTGCTCCTTTTGCTCTGGATTGTGTTCTCCCCCTTTTTTTTTTTTTTCCTTTCCCATCTTCGTTCCTTTCTTAATCCCTTCCTTGCCTATAAACATTCTCACTGCTTGCTGTGCTACTTCTGTGTTATGGTTAGTTAACCACAGAGGCAGAAATTCGTAATTTACTGCTGTGAACGCATCATCTTTCCTGTAGCAAAAAGGAAAGCCTTGTCAGTCAGAATTCATCACAATGCCCAGAAACACACCATTAAACTAGAAATGCCAATCCAAAGTTTTCTACTGAAAGCTGATTTTACCTTAGGGCTATTTAAGATACAAATAGTTGTATACAACCCCTATGAACAGTCAGGTGGTGGAGGAGGGTGGAATCATCTCTTTGGAGTTCAGCCTTTTGTGCCACATTCCTTGATTTTCTAAGGACCATGTGAAAGCTTTACTTCTTGTTAAAATGGTATGAGACAGCACACTCCAACTAATACCTCAGCAAACAGATTTCCCAGCTACAGTCACCTGCAGCAACACACTTACTTGTGCTTTGTGCAAACACTGCCATAATTCTCTGATCACTGTAAGGTCATGTGCTGTTGAATTAGAAAATACTTTGAAACTACCTATCACATTTTTTGCCAGTTTCCTCTTGCTCACATACCACAATTTCCTCTGGATAAGGCTGAGAGGAAAGCTACAGTTTTAAAGGCAGTGGCAGGGGAAAGGAAAAAAAAAGGCAAAACCACCCAGGCTGCCCTTAAAGAGACAGAAAATCATTTGTCAGCTGCAAAGACAGATTTATAAGTAGAGGGCCCCCTCTGTTCCTTTAAGGCTGCAAAACAGATGGGAAGTGAATGGACAGTCAAAGGGTCAAGAAAACACATGGGAGGTGCTGCTTGTATGCTGTATGTATGTTCCCAGCAAAAGAAAGAGGTCAAGATTGTAACTGCATGGCTGGGTGCTGGAAAGGCCTTTTCTTTAAGCTGTTACAAAGACAAACGCTGTTCTTCATCCTGCTGTCAAACTGCTATAAATATTGTTTGTCAAGAGAGTTTCAGCAGCTAAAAGTTTTTTTTTTTTTAAAAGGCTGAGCAGGAGGATGAATCATGTGAATGATTCTTAAACAATTAGCTCATTAGTGTAATAAAAGCACTGCAGAATCCTGAAAAGTTTAAGTGGAATTTATAATAGTTCATATAGTAAATCCATGAATCATTAAGAATATACAGCTTTTAAAATGCAAGCTTGCAGAACATAGCTGGCATGGTCATTAGTTACCAGTAGTTAGACTGAATGAAGATGCCAACTGATGCTACATTGCAGTAGCTGTCCTTAATTGTTCTGTTTCTTATATCATGACATTTGAATTTGCATGCAGTTTCATCTCCTTTTGCATGGCCATAACAGGAGGAAACATCAAGGAGCCTGTTTCCTATGAAGATACAGTTTTGTTTTCCCTGTTGTAGGCAAATCCATCCTTTAAACAGGAACAGATCACCTCCAAATTGTATATTTAACCTGACAAAGAAACATAATAAAATTAAGAAAAAAATCTTAGTAAAAAACCCCAAGTCACAGCTGCAATCACTGAAGTTACTTTGTTGTAAGCATTACTATGATATTAATTATTAATCCCTTCATAGCACACCTGAGCAAAGCTGTCAACTGCCTGTATGAAACACTATTACCTTTACTTCACACTAAAGATAACCAGG
Organism: Alaudala cheleensis; assembly: GCA_013398995.1. Lineage (NCBI taxonomy): Eukaryota > Metazoa > Chordata > Aves > Passeriformes > Alaudidae > Alaudala > Alaudala cheleensis. The sequence continues at coordinate 3,336 of VWYE01007585.1, forward strand.
CAGCAGCAGAAGACAGCTTGTCTGGAAACACTTCAGTTATTTTTTTCAAGCTACTGAGCACTGCAACAATATTTTAGCATTACTAACAATGATCTTTAGCCCCAGAAATGAGAACTATGTATTGTGCTGCTGAAATAGGAGATCACTATTCCATGTCTTGATCTATAGCTGCTCCAGATTCACTGGTGAGAGCTCTCAGTTTACAAAACAGTTTTGGCCACACGTTTGCCCGCTGTTTGGTGGAACAGAACAGAAGCTGGCTGTGCTTCCTGGAGCAATCCCTGGGGCTCCTCAGGCTGGTAAGCATGAAATCCTTCTGTCTCTGACAGAGCATTTCAGAACTGAGCTATGGGGCTGAAGCAAAACTGACAATTATATAGACTACTGACTTTATACAACAGAAATTTCCTTGAGCTAGTAATCAGTTCTGCGTGTCTACAGAAAGGAAACTAAATATTACCAAACTGGGATGTGAGGTCACAAACTATTTCTACACTGTCATTGAGGTTAGCCTAATGTACCAGTGATCATTACCCCCTATTAAGTTGCAAGTTTATGAGAGTCACAAGGTCTGCAATATCAAGATAGGACTTGGGCATCTTTCAGTCCTCTGTCTCCATCTCAGATTTTTTAATTAAAACTGCTCTTATAACTCAGTCTTTCAACAGAACTTAGCTGTGTTGCTTACTGGACAGCTGGAAAGAGCTTAGTAGCAGAATGACAAGGCAATCTAACAAAACAATCTCATACTTTGAATCAGACTTACAGATACAGGAAGACTCAACTTCCAAATCAAAACTGACAAACTAGAATGAATCAGAATGTGATTATGCTCATTATTTTGTGTGCAAATAGTGAAAAGCATAGAGGCAAATCAGAAATACTATCCAATTATTCATCCAGTGATGTAACAGAAGATCAACTTTTCTTTATGCAGAAAGGACATAAATAGTTTATCTTCATCACTGTGTATGTAAAGGCTACTGTAACCTTAAGGCTATAAAACTATAAAAAGACTTGAGCATAAAAAACTGATATATGTTGTTTCTCCACCCAAAAGAAAACATACTCAGTAATTAGTTAGATAACGAAGTAATATGTCAGGACTATTTAAGTTAAAGGGTCTCTAGAATATGGCAGAAAATGAAATGGTGATTAGATTAATTTTTAGATCATGACAATAATGTTTAATAGTCAGAAACTTAAGTCACCATATCCAAATGGTTCTATTATTTTTTCTTTGCTATCATTCCTATGGGCAAAGTGGAGACTACTATAATTGACAATGTGCAACATATGTAACACTGACCACACCAGCTTTTGGAAGTGGGAATGTTACATTCCACAGCTCCATGCTACTTTAGAACAAAAACATATATTGGTCCATTTACAAGCCTGTAATTTATACCAATAGTAAATCTCTCCATGATAAGTAAATCTCTCCATGATAAGTACTTAAATTTTTATTAGTAAGTACCCTCACAAGGAACCAGTACTAAAGAGAAAACAGTATCGAATTAGATGCATTGATCCTTGCATCATTCAGAAAATTTTAGGAAAGAAATAAATTCAGCAGACACCACAGTGACCCTCAAGTACAAGAGACATGGGTCGAGAGTAAGATTAATAGGCATTAAACATGTCATTATTCATGTAGCAGTTTATCACTATTTTTCAATGTCAATTTTAAGTGATAGGCTTCTTTTAGTCAGTGACAAATGTGGTGAACTTTGTAAGGATCCGTTTTAGGACCTGGACATCAGTGCCTAACTCTTCATCAATAACTGAGAAATCACAGCAGACAGTCTTTGGTCATCTGGGATTCTTAAGTTAAGTAAACCATCACTCCATCACCGGATGTCTACAAGTGATGTATATCCTCCCTTGAGGATTACTTCCCTCTGTGAGAAGATGCAGCTTTCTAAAGCACTTTCTGCCATGACACAAAGCAGAACTACCTTATCTGCACTTGGACACACAGACACACATTCTTCTGGTTTGAATTCATTAGCTTCATGCTGCTGCCCCAAAACTCAAGAGAAAAAAAATTTTTTTGAACATTTAACCAGTGTCTTTCACATCAAAGCATACTTGCTTGGGTTGATTCCTTAAATTATCTACATGGAATTAAAACATGACAGTCATGCAAAAATAATTGATTAGCATTCTAACAGGAAGTTTCCAAGTCTATTGTGAGATATTGCTTTGGTTCAAAATTAGGGGAAATTGAAGACAGGACCGTACAGACTGATTCCAAGCACACTGTGCCCCAAGCTCCTGCATCATGGAGCACCAGGACCAGCACAGAGCTCAAAGGAGCACAGGAGTCATGCTGCCACCAGCACACTGGTGACACCAGCACAAGCTTGAACTCATTAAGAAACAGCCCACACGTTGTGACTGACTGGGATTTGGGCAGAAATGAATGTGCTCTAAATGACAGGCAGCCTCTGATAAGATCCAGGACATACTAATGTCCTCAGGGAAGCTGCTGGCAGGGACTGTGAAGAAAGCAGCCACCCTGCACATGCTTAGCAGAAGATGGAGATCTGTTTGGTGATTCCCCGAGGGAAATGCTGCTCTGCATCTGTCTGGGTAGAAGACTACACCATGTTTCTGGTGTCATATTCTGCTAGCCCAGGATGAAATGAGTAAGTGCTCCTCACTGCTATGACCAGGTGAAAGGAGAATGAGATGAAAGCAAGACTGCTGACATCTCTGGAATTGTCTTACAACAACGAAGTAACCATATTTTTACTTCAGTAACTTCTACAACTTCAGTATTTAGGCAATGTGAAGAAATAAGAGCACAAAATAACCTTAATTTCTCAGATTCTAATAAAATTACTCCTTCATTTGCATTTCCTAAGATATTTTCCTCTTTCCTATATCTGTCTTTGGACAGCAGGGGTGACATTTGGGCATTACCTTCAAATATCTTGAAAATAATACCTTTTCTCTGTATCTTGTAAACTCTGAAAACCACACTGGTTCTGATTTAAGGATTACTAACCACTGAATTTTGAGCTATTTTGTCTGCCTCTAGCTTCTACGGGTAAATTACCTATGAACTGCTTATTTAAGAGATCTTTCCCCCTAGAGCTGAGCTTTGCCCCTACAAAACACTGTGACCTTTAAAAAAAAAAAGTTAAAGCTCATAATAGAAGAGCAAATGGAAGCAAAGGCTTTAGAGAGCCAAGTCAAAGCTTGATTTTAAGGAGCACATGTAATCAACAATGTCATGAAAGATAGAGGTCAAATCAAAACCCAGTTGGCAGTCATCTGAAGGAACTGAAATTTAATTAGGCTACAGTAATGACCACAGTATAGGATTACTTTCACACAACATTTTTGTTCTGCAGCTAACAGAAATGAAAGAAAAAATGCAACCATGGAACAAGTAATTATATGCAAAGTACTCTTCACAGACTTTATAACCTTTGCATAAATGCATAACAAAAAAAGGGACTCACTTGGATTAAAACCAGTTTGTTACAGAGACACAACAGAACTCACTCAGCTTAGCCAAATCACAGGAACTTCAGGTCCTGAGTCAGCAACTTGCATATAGAAGTGCCAACCTTAGCTTTCTAACTCTATTAAAATGGCAAGTTTATTATATGCCTATATGATATTAAATCATTCATGCTCCCAGTTGGCAAATGGCTTACATTCAACAAGAGAAAAAGTAAATAAAAATTTAATGCTGTGACTTCAAAGCAATGACTTTAGATATAAAACTTGAAAGTATTTTACTGTAACTCTGGTTTGTTTAGTTTTTATATGTTTTAGTCTTTACAAGAAAATAATTAAGTTCTGCAAACTATTACATTACATAGCTTACAAACATATGACAGAATTGAAACAAATGGCCCTAAGCTGTATTTTCTTTATGTGAGGGCTTATTCCTCAAATGTTTCCAACAGCTTTTGTGCAGAACGGAGTCGCAGCTAGCCCATGACACCTGTACAGGTGTCAATATTACTGACAAATGAACTTGGAGGCTGATCCATTCACATTCATACCCAGCAATTTCAGGATCAAGTTTCCACAGGCATTCCCTCCTCCTGCCAATGACTCTCCCATGCACATGGTTTTAGTTATAAATTGGTGAAGAACTGGGTTTTCTTTTCCAGCTTGTGAGGACACAGGATATTGGATGAATAGAATGCTGACCTAGGAAAGATGCTTTGTATGTACTACGCTTTGTTTATCCTGTGGCTTTGCAACATTCATAGCTTTGCTGTCCAAAAGGACTAAAAGGAGAAGAAATAAATGAAGATAGGACATATGTATTTCTTTTGGGTGAGGTTTCAGCTGCAGTGAAGTGAATGGCAAAGCTCCTGCTGCCTGCCCGAAGCTTGGATTCACCTGAAGCATTCAATCAACATCGATGTGCACCATCTAGCATGCTCTAGGTGCTACTGCAATCGGGAGAGGCGGCACTTAGCTTTAGAATAAGACACTGGAAGACCCACTTCCTTTCTGATTAAAGGATTCAGTTCCTAGACAGTTTTTTCTTAATAAACCTTACTAAACTAGTACTTTCCATGCAGTTGCTAACCAGAAATGTGCAGCTGAGAAAAAAAATGACCGTCCTTTACAATCTCCATCAATTACATGTCATACAAACAAACCAGAAAACCCCGAGGGTGAGTGGGAAACTAGAGGGCTAAGGACAGGCAAGTGCATGCTCCCCCGGAGGCGGGAGGGGAGCCCCGGCAGGAGCGGGGCCGCCGCTCGGCCCGATGCCCGTCCGCGGCCGCTCAGCGCCACCGTGCGCCCGCACCGGCACCGGGACCCACACCCGCACCGGGACCCACTCTCGCACCGGGATCGGGATCCACACCCGCACTGGCACCGGGATCCACACCCGCACCCACACCGAGACCGGCGCCAGCTCCGGCACCCGCACTCACACCCACACCAGCACGGCTGCGGCTCAGCAACTGCTCCGTCCCCGGGGGAAAGCACAGCACGTCCAGCACAGAGCCATCCTGCAGCCAAGGAGGCACTCCCAGGAAGCGTTTCACTATGGCAACTCAACATTTTCTACCATTACCATGTTATAAATAGTCTACAGAAAGGTAAGATTTAGCCACACGCTATCAGGTTTTGCTGCCGAAATTACTGGTCTGGCATTTGTGTTAAAAATAAAACAGCAGAAAATACATTTTTCATGTTGAAATAAAAGTCTTTCAACTATGTATTATTTTCTTTAAAAAGAAAGTATTGCCCCATACTGAAGAACATAATGTAAAAGATACAATTCTAGGATAAGTGTAACTTCAAATAATTGCCTTTTATAAAGAACCAACCAAAATACATGTAACATGTAAAACCTCCAGTAACTTCAGAGGCAGCCTGCACAAATGTTGAATGTTATTCACTTTGGAAAGTTAAACACAAATACAGGAGAAAACAGTACAAACTTGCAAATACTGCAAAAGATCACTGATAAAATTAAGGGATATATATTGACTCATCTGTTTTCAAAGGTACTGTAGAAATAAAGGGTAATTAATATCTAAAAAAAAAGGGCAAGTGGTAAAGATTTGTGTAGAGCTGCACACACTTGTGTGTAACAGCTGCAGGAATTTGAAGGGACTGACCACCATTAGATTTTCCCTCCTGTAGCAGCGCCTTAAAGCAATACGAGCAGGCCAGTCTTGCCAAGTGCCTTTTCTGTGAAACTCTCCTTTTAAAATATTTATTTACCATTGTACTTTTAGCTCCTTCTATCCCATTTCAGTTCTTATGGAGCACAGCATATTTAAGACAGTGATGTAAGCTAAGCAAACAGTTGTGTGGAATATAAATTTCAAATCAAAATACTTTGTCCTTCAGCAATGAGCACAATCAAGATGCAGGTGCCAACTGGAAATTAAATGTAATTCCTCCTACTTCTGGTGAAGCTCTCCAAGTCAGGTTGAGAACAACTGCATTAAAACAGGTTCCCATCAACTGCTGAATAAGCCTACAGCACCCAGTTAGACATGTAAGAGACGAATAGCAAATTACTTTTGTTTCTGAACCCTCATAATAAAAAAACAATAAACATATCTCAACTGTACTTACAGTTTTTAAACATGAAAAGAAAAGGATATCATGGCTGTTACTTTTCACACAAGAACTTGGGAGTTGTAGCAGATAGACCACTGCAACATTAGCTCACTATTCAGTAACAGGCAAAAGAGGAAACAGACTACAAGGAATTACTGTGAAAAGATCAGAATAAAATCCAGAAAGCATCATAACACAAAGGTATAAATCCCTAATGTAGATACATTTCAAATATTTTGTGCAAGGTCTGCTCTTTCACCTCAAAGAGGGTTTAGAGGAACTGAGAAAAAAGTGTGAAGGCTGACTGAAACCAGGAAACTATGTCCAAGCAAAGAGCAACTACACCATGAGAGCTTTTCAAGTCAGAAAAAAGAACATCAAGTGCAGGTAGCATACACATCTGTGAAGTCATGAATGGCAAAAAAATGAATAGGAAAAGATTACGGAATGTTTTTCACAATGCAAGAACTAAGAAGAACCAAATGAAACTGGCAGGTGGCTCAGAAACAAACAAAAGGAAGTACTTTTTCTCACAATGTGCAGTTGAACCCTGGAACTAATTGCCACAGGATGTTGCAGATGCCAAAGTTTACATGAGTTCAAAAAGCAATTAGAGAAATTCACAGGAGGGAAAAAAAAGCCATGAATGCCTATTAATCACAAAGATATTACCTCAGGATTAGGAAATCTTGGAACCACAGATTTTGGACTGCTGTGAGAGCATAACAGGCAAGTCCTACTGTATGCTTATGCTGTTCCCACGCCTGCTCACTGCCAGGCTCAGGACACTGGGACACATCAACCACAGATGTGTCTTTCAATACAAGCATTCTTATGGAATAATTGCATTTTAGGACATTTTTGAAGTCAATTTTCCCAATTCAGCTATTCCTATTCTCCTCTGCCCCTTTTTGCACCTTATGATCCTTTCTTCCGAAAGGACTCTGATCTTAGAGCTTCTTTATTTCCACAAACTTTGTAACCATTCACTGGTACAAGTTATCAAGACAACGTTTATGTTAAGGAGTACATTTATGTTCCATTTAAAACACATTTTTGAAGGAAAAGCAACCTTCAGTAAATAAAAAATTTGTTTCAAAGATCTGTTTACACTCTTTAAAATACCTAGAATACAACTTGAGATATGAACAGTGAGAAGCAGCAAGATTCAGGGCATAAATGTCTTATAAGGAATATTCTTATATAGAATTAAAGTACCATTCAAGGCTGTAGAACACAGACAACAAAACCTGCTCAAGTAAGTTTTGAGTCCTGTGTGAGCTGTCATCATGACACTCGGTCACTCATGTCAGTAATAGCCATTAACCAGTATCTTGAATAAATAATAAAACATTTTCAGTGCTTCAGCACTAAAAGACTGATATTACAGCAGTGAGACAGTGTTCCCATGTAATCAGCATCAAGAGGAGGCATCCCAACCTCAGGTATATAAATAATTTACATTTGCAAGTAGAGTTTCTAATCAGGAAGTGAATCCCAGCCCCATACTTACAAATTTAGACTGTAAATTAGAAGTCTATTTGTAACCACCAGAAGAATGACATCCTGGAACATGTTTCCAGTGTCAATAGTGAACCCCAACAAGTATCTGATTTGAAGACAGAGCTTGAGATATTCGAATCAGCTGGGTTATATAAACACAGCTGCATGGAACAGAGAGACTGGACTTTGTGATTCAGGAGACCACTTCCCTTCCTAATTAACATACCAATACTTTACGAATGTGTGTCACAGGAGTCAGGATTTTTTCCTTCAGGAGAGTCCTGAACTTTACTAAGTGCTACAAGAAGGAAATTATAGCCACCTGAGAGTTCAATGCTCTATGCTATCAAAATATGTCTCAGGGGTATTAAAAAAATTTCTGCACCATAGAAAAGCATTCTATTTACCAAGGAAAAGGCAAAGAAGTCCCCTTTTCCTGTCATATTCCCATAAAAATCACTTAGCAATAAAAGCATGCAGAAAGAACACAGCTGATCTGAGTACAGAGCTAAGCAGTGGTAGTTTTAAAAGTTTCCCACAGGTACAATAAAGCAGAACATGTCATCACACATTGTTTTGTACTGAGTAACAATTACTTCTTTAGAATAATGTGTGTGGGATCTGTGACCTCCTGAATTTAAAGAAATACAGTGCAGTGACATGTTTTTGCTCCACAGTTATTTATGAAATGCAAACTACACACTTAAAGCATTTATACCAGTGCACTGACACCTCAGGTTATGAACAAACACAGGCTGCTCCTACAGCTCTTGTCTTAGTTTGCACAATAATGACCTCAGCTGCCACTGCTTTGAAATGGGACCCTATTACTGAAGCTGGGGAAAAGCAAAGTTGACAATGCAAAAATTCTAAGTCAACTTCAGTGCAAAATAAAGACACGTTAATTTAATCATGGGCATGTTTTCTTTTAAAACATAGAATACTTGAGGATAAATCAAAATCAACAAGGTTCACTCTACACCAGTGTTTCACAGGAAAAAAAGTCCAAAAAAATCAGCATCTAGCAGCAAAGCAATAAAACAAGCAGCACTGTTTGAAAAGGAGAACTTCCTCAATAAAATTCTGTATCCTACTATGCCGCTACCACTTGTTTTACCTCAACATTTATTTAGAGAGGAGAAGAACCTCTTATGGTGCAAAACACTTTCTACCTTCTCTAAAGACTGTTTACATAAAGGTTGATACAGGCTTTCAAAAGCAACACAGGATGTTTGGAGAAAATGATGTACCTATCATGAAAATTATACAGTCATAGCACCTGTTTCAGAGATCAGTCTAGAAAACCTAGGCAATTTGCCCTAGATCACCAAAACTCTTACTCACAATTCCAAATTACAAGAAATACAATTCACTGGGATTTCAGTAACAATACTTCCAATAAGACAGTATTTTCAATGTAGCCAAACCAGCACTACTACAAATAAATCCTTAGATTATGAGTTTATTTTAAGCAAAACATTTACTTTATATTACACTTGGATGTAAAAAATAAAAATATGATTCATACTTAGGTAACCAAAAGCTATTGCAGGCTTCTCTGTCCCACTGAACCCTGGATATAAGAACTTTCCTAATTACTTTGCTAATTAGAAGAAGAAACACTGATGACAAAATCCATTTAATCTGAATTAAATATCCCAAGTAATATTTTAAGACAAAAATTAGTTTCTACATCAAACACAAAATAGAGGTCTAAGAAAAATGGTCACCTGTGATGTGAACATGCAGGTATTTATGTAACTACAGGAACTTAATCTATCACTAGATTTTTTTTCTTTTCCCTTTTTCACAGCACTGTTTTTTCCCCTCCCAGATGAAGTGCACAGCTGGGGTTTAAGTGGAAGTCTCACAAAACAGCAGAATGCTGCCAAAAAACCAATGGTATGTGTGCAAGACAAAGGTCCATCAGATAAAACTCAGTCCAAACCCTATTGGATGAGCAGGCAGAAAAGAGGAGATAACCTCAACCTGGACTGTCACCTTAAAAACTTTCACTGTTTAAGATCTTATTATATGTTATATCAATCATAAAACCCTAATGGTTTTTGAGCATTTCTGAGTTACCCAAAGCATTAAACTACTGTAATCCCTCTGGAAGGGGGCTCCCTTTGAAGAGTACTCTGTTTTAATTACATTTTTTTAATATATTTATTTAACTGAAGTTACATCTAGTATAAATTATATTGACACCCATGTCAGAATTAGCAAGATCAGACCATATTTAAGAAAAAGTCTGTATGATATTAAATAAATGCCAGCACATGAACAACCCACATCACATTGAATATTAAGGACAGTGGTCAGAATTTGCTTCATTTCAAGCTCATTCCAAAACACTGCAGAGTGGGTACTTACTGAGATCCTCTGCAAGCTGAACTCTCTTGCCAGTTAGGAGCATCACCTTTTTTTCATTGTCTTCAGCAAAATCTTCAAGCACTTCCTTTACATTCTTCTCCAAGCGCCTTACTGTAAAAAAACAAAGTGAGTGGCAACACTTCTGCAACTCCAACGACACAAGGACAAAATTTTGGGAAGGTCTGCTGGAGACACAGTATATGTTACCATACTTATTAATCTGATAGGAGAAAAGGCAGACTTCTGAACACAGAAGTTCTTTGGGCCTTTAAGAATCCAAATTCTTCGAGAAAGATTTTTAAATTTCAAAGGGTGTTTGCTCTCTCAGCAAAATTATTATTGGATGACTTTTTTAGGAGACAATTTTTTGTTTCAAACCCTTCCACTGAATGAGCCTTACCCTCAGTATTGGTGAGCTGCTGCCTCAGGGTATTTGCTGTGATGGCCAGCATTCTCTGTATCCGCCAGAAGAGGACGATGTCGTTACATTCGAGCTGGAACGACAGAAGCTGTGCTGTCAGACCTCTGATGTCCAGTGAACATCCTACACACACAAGAATCTCTTGACACTTTCAGCAGCAACTGTAACCTCATGTAACCACCCAGACCTTCACAAAAACCCCACAGAATTACTGGTGTAGGTAACAAGGAAACATATCAAAAATATTTCACAAGATCCACATCAGCCTTATTTAGTGCTCTGCAAAACCTTTCCATTTGCTGTTTTCAACAGAAAGAGATGTATCATGGGAAACCAAGAAAAACAATTGGCACATACTTTATACAGCCTGGGGAGTGTAACCTAATGCTCACTGGAACACCACTGTAGCAAATACACTGAGAGACAACAGCTGAGCTCCAGGCTGTGCCTCCCTGCATGACAAATGCTTCTGGAAACAGGGCTGGGCCAAGGGCTGTATTTGTTAACAACAGAAAAGACAGTTTCTACACCTGCAAGGATGGCAGGAGGGAGCATTAAGTTCACATTAGGACACCTTAAAAAAGACAGTAAAATGCTTAAGAGTTCGAGTTTCATGAAGAGGCAGCTCTCCATATGGTGATCTCATTCTCTCTTATTTCCTCTTACAGGGAAAGGTATTTAGGAAGTGACAAAGATTTCTGGCTTCATGACTCATTAAGAGAAAAACAAGTGAGGAGCTCTACCTTTCCAGCAATTTCCCTTTGATTTAAAATATAATGGTGAGAAAATAACGTATTTTTTGTGTGACTTGATGCATACTGTAATTTATTACACAAGCTTGTGTTCACAAAACTGGCAAGTTATTTATAAGGCCTGTTTGGAAACTCCATAGCTGTTGGTTTTGTTTTTTTTTTTCCATTGATCACACAAGGTTCTAAGCATTAACTATAATTTACTATATTTACTGACCATAGTTTTTCTATAAACTCATAGGGGTGTTTTCTGATTTTTTTTGTATAAGTGAAAGTATAAGTGAAGTTAACATTTATCAATGGGAAAGCTATTAAGGTGGCTATCAACAACATATCAACAGCTTTACACTATTGGCTTTAACTGTGTATTTTCACAACACATGGATTAGAAATGTTTAGGTCATGGCTGATACGTAGTGGTCATTTTACATAATTGCCACCAGGATGGCATTTTATCCATTACAAGCCTCAGGTACAACATGCCTGAGATCACCAGCTATCTGGTCAGGCTACTTTGAAGTATTTTTAGATTTTTTTTCAACTGAAATAGAATATTAAGGCAAAACACCAGTGTAGATGAAGAACATCTGTTCTTCAATTTACCTCTGAGTCCACAAAATGCCTCTGATAATAGTAGAAGCCTCTTCGACACAGATTGCAGTGGTTCAAAGCAGACTTCAGGAAGTATCTTCTATAAATTTGGTGCCATGTGTCTTTAATCTAGGAAAAAAGTATTTAAATTTGACTAAATAAATAAATACATGCACTCACTATTGTGTGTAGATTAATGATTGCATTTAATTTTCAAACATAACTCCAAATTCCACTGTTGCTATCATGTAACATACGTCTAAATATTTCTTAGTAATTTGTCAGCAACTGAGATATGATTAATGTGTTAGTTACACTTGGCAAACACTACAGATGACTTGTCAGTTTAAAAACCTACTCTTCCATGCACATAACTGAGTGCTTAAAAATAGTCTGCAGCCAAAACACGTTTAAATTAAATACTACAAAATATTCTTTACATTAACACTGAGAACACATTTTTGAGTTGTACCCATTAATTTACCAATTAAACCATATTAAAGCCTAGAGAAATATTTAACGGGTCTTACATAAACAAACATTTATAACTTTTCTTGATTAGTCTTATTATGTTTCAATTCTTCAAAATCAAATATGTGTATCAAGATGCTTCTCTGGAAAACCCATAAAACATAATTAAGAAAACCAAAAGTTGCTTAGCTAGAAAAAAACCTCAATTTGCACTCAGCCTCCTCATGCAGAGGATGTGGCTCACTACTATGACCTTTATAAAAAATGGTAAGTGCTGTACTGGAAAGGAGTAGCAGATAATACAAAAACTCATCTTCCTAGAAGAAGTGCCTATATTAATGGTACAAAGGTAGCCAAAGTTACTGCAGAAAATAAATCACTGCTGTAGGAACTCTACAGCTACTACATATTAATACCTGAATTCTCATGTATTTAAAATCTCACATTTAATTAGATAAGAGGTCTAATTACCCTTAAGGGCCTTTCATTGCAATGAGATATGCCATCTTCCAGAAAATTTCAAATGTACTATACAATCCCTTGGGACACTAAAAATATCTTGCCTTTTTTAAAGTATTTTTTTTTAAAAATTCTCTCATTTCATTGTACCAATGAGCTGCAAACTTCACATACAACCACACTGAAAGCTTTAGGATACACAGTATGTTTTTACTGTAACTTGCTCAAAAAGGCCTTGATTACATCTGAACAGTAATTTCTAACAAGCATTGTTACAATGTAGGCAAGAAAATCTGCTCAGCAGATTCTGATTCCAGTTTAAATTGACAGACTGCAAGTGCTGTACAGCCTTTGTGTGCCAGCCAACCCAAGTGTGTGAATTGCGTGCAAGCAGCCACTTAGTGACTCGTTGGGAAACATCTGCATTACAAACTCAGTATTCACACGGAGTCTTTTCTTTGCCATCTAGAAAAAACTCAAGTGTTCACAGGGGGCTTCCATGTGTCTTGTTACAATTCTGCATCTCACCAGACACGGATCCACTGCTACTCCTCTTGCTTCCAGATTCTTCCTGACAGTTGTCACTTCATCATTTGCCAGATAAGCTGGATGATCTTCATTGCACTTGATTAATTTCTCAAGTTCGTTTTTTGTTTCATTACGAATGTTCTAGGATAGGAATGATTGGTTGGAATTTATTATTAGAGACTCAGAGATGATTAGCACCTCCTCAATAAACACTCTATTTGCTTAATAAGCAAGAAAAAAACCTCTGAGACTATTAGCTATTACTTTTAAGTTACTTCAAAACGAATTTATGCAAACACACTTCAAATATAGCATTTTTAATGGATAATTCACTGTCTTCTTTTTTCTGTTCATTATGCACAGAAATGCAGAACAAGAATAGAAAGGAGGAAAAAATATCGTAGGTATTAGCCCCCTTTTCCCTATATGAGTATCTGCTAGCAGGGTTCACATTCATACCACTTGTGACACTGATGAGAATTGTAATTTTTTGCCTGTTAGCTAGCAGGAACTCTCCATGCATTCATACCTTTAAGATGCTGTTCATAAAAGTCAATTAATATAGGCTGAAGTCACTACCTTGCTCCAATAGCTGACTGTAAAACTCCTTTCTCTAAAAAATTACCTCCTACCCTATCCTTTTAAATTCTGCTTACTTCTTTGAAGTAAGAAACATCTAGAAAAAGTAATATAAAAAAAGCCCATTATCTCTGGGCATTGAACAAAAGATGCAATTAAAATTCTAAGGAAATTTCCAAAAGCCATGAGCAAATGAGAGGAGATGTTATGAACATGGCCAATGAGAAGATACAACTGTGATTACAATGCAAGTGATAATGCTATCACATACTAATTAAATCCAAATAGAACATGACAGGAGACTGCATGCGACTTCTGTTTAGAAGGCAGGCATGAAAAGTATAGAAGAGAATAGCCCAGTTTCCACCTGCTATCACTGATTTCTTTCTAATGCAAAAACTTCAATACACAGGTGAGTGGCAATAGCAAAGATGTAATTCAGCTGAAAAATGGAAAATAGTTTACAAGTCACTCTGTAGATGGAGCATGGAAAAAGTATATTAAAAACTCCATACTATTTAAAACAATGACAAGTGAGGTTTTTTTTGTAGTTGTCTAAATAGCATGAAGACAACTGGTAGTTTTGAAAATTTACTGAGTAATAATCAAAGTTTTCTATGGGTAGCAAACTATAAATTCTTTATAACTTTTTTCCTTTTACCTGTTCTTTGGTGCGGCCTACCCAGTACAACCATCTTTTTTTCCAGTCTGGACCCACCATATCTTCAATAACAGATTCAGCTGAAAAAGGAGGTATGATATTAACTATCAAACAAAATATATGCAACCAGTCAAATCTATACTTTCAAAATTAAGTATGTGAACAAGAATGAACATTTTGTGTTGAAGAACATAAAATACACTACACTGAGTTAAGTCAGGTGTCTTTTACTTCAAGCAATGTTTGATGTGTTTTACTATAATTTAAAGATTACATCCAACCAGTAGATACTTCAAGAAGTACATATAAAACACAACATCCCTCTACTGAGACACCCCCCTCCTGGCTCCAAATCATGCATTTCAAAAAACTCAAACCTTACCTTGGCTGCAACTTGCATCAAAACTGATTATGCTAGAAACCATGAACAGAGCAACCATTTTCCCTGAATTAATCCTGTTCTCCTACATGTGCATTTAGACAATTTTTTGACTCTATACAGTACAGATCTATAGATCTATCTATCTATCTATCTATAGATCTCTACTGCTTCTCATTCAATTGGCTCATTTTAAGAGCAAGAGCATGAGAGCTTTTGAGGCCGTATTTTGCTAAACATTTGTATCAGTATTGCAAGCAGTCACCACTGTGTCAGTGGGGCTGATACAAAGGGTGCACTTCAGGGAAGTGAACTAGATCAAGAGTGGCTCAGATAAAAAGGGAAGAAGAGTGGAATACACGAGAGCACTCACTGTCTTTGAGCCGACTCTGCAGTGTCTCTTCCATGAAATGAATGGCTGCATCCCACTGCTGTTTGTCAGATATTGACCGATCTTCTAAAGCATTGTGCTGGATCACCCGCTGCAATGCAGAATGTCACTTCAGCACACAGTAAAACATTTACTCACAAGTTAGTTAATAACCCATTTCTACTATTTTTTCATTTTTTTATGTCTGCTAAAACATTATATTGGGAACACACAAGATATTCAAGTGGCACCTTTGAAAGCACTGCCAAAATTATTTTCGTGTGCCTCTGACTCTTTTCTACAGCCTGCAGAAATAATGGAAAAAATAAAGCAAAGGATACCAAATCTCTCTGGATTACAGAATCTATAAAGATAGAAATGAAATTATGTCATTTTATGTGGCTACACTGAACAGAATAAATAAGCTGAGGCCAAGCAATGCTTACCAGGCTGGCCTTGTGCAGCCAGTGGGTTATGGAGGACATTAATGAACCAGCCAAAACAGTTTTATTAGATATTATTTAGGGCAATAACTAATAAAAGATAATAATGAAATTAATTGAGAAACACTGCATTAAAACATTATACAGAAAAGGTTAGATGGACGCAACAACAATCATTTTATGATGACAGCAAAAGAATGCAGAAATACTGATTAGTCAACTCAAGTAGAAACACTTCAAGGCAAAAAACCCCACTACATTATACCAGGCTATCCTCTGCTCTTTCATTCCATTTATGTCGCTTAATAGTTTCCTCTTTGACAGCTTGCTTCAGTTTATCAAAGATATCATCGTGCTCTTTTCCCTTTTTTTCTGTCATGAAACGGGAAAATTCTTCTTGCAAAGTCTCCCATGCCACCTGGAAAGTTAGCAAATAATTCCTCCTGAAAAGGACCATTTTCACCATATATCAGCTGATAAAGGCACATTTATTACAATTCTTCTAAGTATGAAAATCTGGAAACATTCCAAAAAGACCATGCAAGCATAAATCACTGACTTTTCCTTTGCTGCCTTACCCATTATAATGAAAGCACCACTAAACTGTATTGTAGCAAGCAGAATTCTGTTGAACTTGCATATACTTATTACATGTGAATATACCTACTTGAGTGGTTTGTAAACCTTGCAAAAATAGGTTTGGGTTTTTTTCTTTAATAGGCAAAATTCACCAAAAGAGCAAAATACAATGTTTCTACTCTGTATGGTTCTGGGACATCAAGCTCTTGCCAGCCTTTTCTGACATGTAAGCTAGTTAGAAGAACTGCAGTCAGCATTCAAACATCACCTTACTTCTCTAGAGTTATGCTTTAATTTTAAATTTCAATTAAGTTTTTTTTTTATAAATTTAAATAACTAAATTCTCACCTCTACTGCTTTATTAGGCAGTTGCTTGTCAGTCCACTGCTTCAGTTTGATGTCCACAGTGGTGTTAAACGTCCCTGAGTTTGCAGTCTGTGCTGCTGGCAGGTATATGTTCTCAATCACATGAGTAGATACCCTTTCCCATAAAGTTTTCTCAAGCATCTCCTCCCTAAAATGAGAGTTGTAACTCTTGTGATGGTTTCCAGTACAAGTGATTAACAGGTGTGCATTCAATTTGTTAGGAACAGAGAAAACAAGAATATGGATCACAGGAATAGAATACATTGTCCAAGAAAAATAGCTTCTTACTTATATTTGAGAATGTTGTTTACCAGAACTCTATTTTAAAGGCAAACTTCTCCAAGTAAATTATAACAAAAAAAAAGAATAAAAAATTACCATACCAGTGCTTTGGTGTGACCTGAGTCAAACTTATGACTTCATCAAGAATCTCATTCTTTGCTTTCTCAAACAGTTCATTCTGTGCAAAAGGAAATAATAAGAGTAAGTATAGTTCGATCATGTTTCCATACTAAAGGTAAAAAAATCCAAAACCTTTTTCTTAAGGCCTTCAAGCCTCAAATGATACCTCCTAGACATGTTCTGATCAATGTGTGTGCTTATCAGCTACCCTGGTTTACCATACATCTTTCCCCCCAACTCTTGCATGCCTTTGTCCAGGCATGGCATTTCAATACTCTGGATCTCTATAAAGGAATCAGAAAATGAGATCTCAATTGTTTTGTTATTCTGTATGTCTGAAAGACCAGGGAATGTAATTTCTCTTTGTCTGTTCTATCATGATCACAAAGAAACCCTGACCTATCCCTGAGGGCAAGTTAGGTCAGGTAACTGTGTACTAGAAGAGTAAGGGACTTAAGTGCTGAAGTGAACAGCATTTCCTTCCCCTACAATAATTTACACCATCCTAACATTCTGAAATGTCAGTACTTTGTTAACTTTAAGAAACCTTTACAAATGAAATTAAAAGGCATAAATTTTAATTCATAATCCTGAACCCTCTGTAGCACACCAGTGAAAGCTGAGGTGTAATTTACCCTGTCGAGCTCTCGCAGCCGCGGGTAATTGTTCTTCCATTCCGTCTCAAGATTGAAACGTGTGGCTGCAAAAATCAGAAACAGGGCCTTGTGTTTTTTAATTGTCCATATGCACTTCATGACTACCTTAAAAGTTCAGCAGGTCTTAAAATTGCCACAAATCTTGCACATGAAAAACTCTCCAAGAACTTTAGCGTGTCTGCAAATGAGCAGAATTTTTTTCTGCCTATGCCAAGATACTCTGTCTACAAATTGCAGAATTCATGCATTAAAAAAGCACAGTGGAGTCATTCAACTTCCAGCTGTGCACATGTCAGCCCTGCCCTGGCTGACTAGGTGGTACCTTTATATAGGAAGCCATTTTAAACATCTTAATCCAGTGGAAGAAGTGTGTTGTGCCCACAAAAAAAACCCAACTTGATTTTTGTTCTTCATACTTCTTTACTCCTTTTAGAGCAAGTAGTACTTTACAAAATAAATTACTTTTCTAGTTTATTTATAAAAATTACCTGGGGCAATTATCAATTAATGGGAAATGCTAATTATATAAAATATATTCAACAATTGCCCAAGTGCGCAGGCAGAACAGTTTTTTATGCACATAGAAGAAATAACTGTTTAACAGCAAATAGCTATTCCCCTTGTATTTACCTTTAAAAGCATCTGCTTGCTGCTCCACAGACTCTCTCACCATTTTCCAAAAGCAGTCTGACACAGCAAGACTTAAGTTCTTGGTTGTTACTTGATGTGCCTTCAGCATACTTGTCCTGGTAAGAAAGACAGCTAGACGAATTTCTCTGCATATTCATGCTTTCAGACCCCCATTTTTTCCTCTCTAGAATAAAGCTTTGCTTCTCAGAGCAGAAAATAACATTTAACTGTGTACCTAACCCAAATTCCAGTCTCTTCATCTAAAGTAGTACTCAGTGTAGATCATCACTAAAGCAAGGGGGAAAAGCCCCAAAACAAAACACAGGAACAAAAAACCCCACCCCAAATAAGTTTTTTGTTCTAGAGGTTGCAGGGCAGGTACTACAGTCCCAAAGACCATGTACTGTACTTTCCTGGGGAATATCAGCCTGTGAAATCACAACTCCACTCACTGAGCTTCTCTCAGAACACACAAACTAATCCTTGGACTCCAACATGGTCACACCAAGACAACTGATGTTTAGAGGCACTAAAACTCACTTTTGGGCTGGATTCACTCCTCTCAGCTCTAAGTGCTTAGACATAGGCTGAAATTAGTTCTTGTAGAGCCAATGCAGAGACACACAAACCTTGGGAGAGTGGCCCAGAACTGCAGAGGAATCAACTGCTTCCTGAAAATGCCTGCCTGTCTCCAGTGACTTACAGCAAGCATTAGGAAACCAGGATAAACTGGTCACCTCAATATGATACTTAATTTAAGCATATTAAATCTCAATTAGTGTTGCCACACTGCAATGCTTTTAAATTCAACAAGAAAAACTGATGCTAGCATTTACCAACACAGGCTCATTTTAAAAGAAAGAAAATAATAGCAACATACTTTAACAGCTTTGAATTTTGAAAAAATTCCTCTTCATATTCTTTAATAGATTCAATGCTTTCACTGCTGTTTCCTGCAGAAAGAAAAGAGTGCTGCAACAGTTCCATTTAGACAGCTTTCTGGGCTGCCAAGGACAAAATAAGCAGAGTTAGAGCTCTCTTTACCTTTTCCAGTAACAACTGCAAAATAACCCAAAGCTTTCATTGGGAAGAGTTTGCCTTCAATAATTTGCTGGATCTATGAAAACAAAGGATTAACAAAAACATCATTAACTTTGCACAGAGACATTCTTACCTTCAGCACAGTTCTAAGGCCAGATCTTGTCATAGCTATTCATAGACTACAGCAGGAAACAGTTTGTCATGGGACTATGAGTTTGACTGAGATTGAAAACAAAACAAACAAAAACAATAAAGGCATAAATCTAGTAAGGCATAACACAGCAGAACATAAAACACAACAAAATGCCTATCGCAGAATATCCTCAAGCCTTTTTGGGAAACGGAACTTGCTCAGGTCTCATGCATGGAAGGAATCAGTATTATAGCAAGCTGAGACTGAAGTCACAGAGCTGATCGCTGAAAGCAAGGCCTGAGAGAGATTGAAACAACAACCACCAAAAAAACCATCATACAGAATACAGAAATAAGCACTCAAAACCACCTAGAACAGGCAGGTGAGGCCCAGTATCTCTGACAGCATCTCAAGTATTTTACCATGTGTGACTTCAGCCAGCACAATGTGAGAAAGAGTTTCAACTCACCCTGTTTGGGCTAGCCACATTTTTCTCTGCAAGATCAACCTTAGTCAACACAAATATTGTCCTTTTTCCTTGGGGATCCATTTGGCTGACTAAGTCTGTAACAATACTTCGTTCTGCATCCACTGACCCATCTAAAATAAATACAAAGTCTATTTTAGGGACTATATAATCTAACACACAGTACTGAAAACACAGTAGCCATCAAGTAAGTTTCATGTTAAAATTGTAACCCAGAAAAATTAGACTTATGTTCCTTTTGTGGATACACATAGTGGAAAAATTGCTTTGTTCCCAGAATCAAAACGAACCAGTTTGTTGTAGCTCTGTAAGTTTTGAACAACTCCCACCTTACTCAAAATATTCAACATAATATTATATTCAATATTATTGCACAACACCTCCAGAACCACTTTTGTGGAAAGCCTGAATTCTAGTATCACCACCATTTTTCTTTAATGCTAAAAAAAGTTAGTAAGAAGTTGTTTTTTACCAGATTTTGCACAGATTGCCTTGATTTATAAACAGACATCCCACAGCATGCTGTTTTGTACACTACACAAATTATGACAAAAGGAAAAATACCATCAGAACAGACTCCAGAGTAACATAAGAACCATGATTACAAATATAAATGGGTAATTGTTTAGACTCTTAGTACCTTGAATACAGAGGATGATGGCATTAGGATTCTGCATGTAGGCCTTGCTGATGCTAAAGATAGTTTCCTTTGTATCTGGAGCCATGCCTGATGTCACAGTCTTTAATATGCATACGGAGATAAATATTTAAAGAAAAACAAAGAAAAGGAATGTTTAAAAAAAAGCCCAACTGCTGTTCTCACCAGCAACACTACCTCATTTGCATGTCTTCATTTTTTAAATTACTGCATACTTACACTAATAACTCCAGGTAAATCAACCAATACCATTCTCTGCAAACCAGGACCTTTCACACTTAAGGATATGGTCTGTGAAACGAAATAGAAATTAGAGGTTTATGCACCAGCTACTTTGAATGTAGTTACATAGACAAACACACATATATAAAACTATATGAACACATATTTATCCATGTTTTAATCAGCAACAACCTTTAATTTTAAATAGGAAGTAAAACTTTTAATGCAAGTAATTGTTGTATAGAACTGATTTTAACAGTCCAAATATACTTTGTATACTGCAAAATATGAAGTATATGCAAACTGGATTCACCACAGTTTCCCAGTTGAAGAATAGTTAGAAAACATATATATGTACAGATATTTGCCATTAAATATTTGACAAGTCTTACCTCAGTACTAACAGTGCACCCTTCTTTCACACTATTTCTCATTCTGATTTCTATTTCATTTCTCAAAGCTGCAAGCTGTTACAAGAAAAGCAAAATATCAATCACAAAACTCTTTATAACTGTGATAAAAGAAAAATTACCTACACAGAAAAACACTTTTAGTTAGGGATGAAGATCTCAGTTTCTAAGTATTATTTCAAATGCATGTTTAGTAAGTCTGGTAAATGGGGAGGGCACTAAATGGCAGATTGCCTGCAGATCCCTTCATACTTCAAAGGGTGTCTCGGCACAAGGAGCACTCTACATTTTATCACTGCCAGCTAAACAGATAATTTAATAACTAATACAATGCCTTGCCCCACTAAACATCTTTCACTCTAATTAAACAGGGGCTTAGAGATCACAGAGACACAAAATTATTCAGAGAATCAATAGAAGTCTCATTAACTTCCAGTCACTTTATTATACTTACATCCTCCTCTTTGGTCAGATCAAACTCCCGAGAGCTGTCTTTGAACAAAGCCACATGGTGGGGACCTTCACTAAGGGTTACCTAAATGTTAAAAGCTTTAATGAGAAAGCATAGCAAATCTAACAAAGAGATACATGTACATGGCATATGTACACTTCCCTCTGTAGAAACACAATTTTATGTAATGCTTATTGAGCACAAAATTAGCAAATGGTACTGCCACTACTCAGATCGTACACATGGATCATACACAGACCTGCAGAGCTTTGGCTGAAACAACTCCCTTGCTTAGAGGCTATTTTATAAACCTATGTACATGTATGCTTCAATCAGTGTCATGATCAGAGGGAGACCAATACAGCAAATGCTGATTCAGAGATGGTGATGATGTTTCTTACCTTGACAGGGGAACGTGTCATCATCTCCCCAGAGCCTCGAGGGAATATGCGGGCCTGGGCGATCATCTCTAACACGCTGGTTTTGCCTGCACTTTGGTCTCCAACCACCACCACCTTAAGTGAAAGTTTAAACAGCCATGGGCTTTTGGAAGAACATTTTGGAAATTTAGACAAAAGCTGACTAGGAAGACATACATCTGTATCAACATCAGCTGTATTTTGCTTGATAATAAATGCACTGGTTTAAAGATAGACTCTTTGAACAATACTATCTTGTAGTCAAGCAAAAAAATTGGCTTGTGCTTAAGACAGCACTGTCCACAAAGCACCCTGCCAGGGCATCTAATGAAGAGAGGGAGGGCTTGCTGCTCTTGTGGCAGGCAGCTCTTGCCTTCTTGAACAAAATCCTTTCAGCAGGCAAAACACTACTCATCTGGTAGATGCTGCTTCTGCTGGGAAAGAGCTGAATCCTGAGTTTCTTCATCTTAGCAGCTTGCTACATGCTACAGGTGGTTGTGAAAGCAGGAAGCATTCCTGGCTCTCTCCTACACCAGCAGTCAGGCTAACCCCTTCCCAAATCCCCCCACAACAGCAGCACTGCTGTGGGGAGAGGGACAGGGCACCTCACTCGCTCAGCTCCAGTCACAGGCACTGGGAAACAACAACCACTTTACAGAGCCAAGGAGGATGGGATGCATGGACTGAAACCATTTAAAATGAAAAGCTGAACACAGCAGCAGTTAGAATCTAGACAAAGTTGATCTAAGAGCCAAAACAGGCTTAGCCTGGTTAAACTGGTTATTTTCAAAATTATCTTACTGTTTTTAAAATGAAAGGCATGTCTTGAGCAAAAAGGTGGAGTTACAAGAAAACAGCCTAGCACTAACTGGATTATTCTGGAATGTAATTAACTAATCTATTTAATTGTAAAACTGGTGTTCCAGTAAGAATCGTTGAATTTGTTATCTACTTACTCGAGGTAGGTGATCTTGAGTGTTATAACTGGCATCATAATCAGACAGGATGTCAAGTACTTCAGAATACATATCAATCAAGGACTTCTAAAAAAAAAAAGTACAGAGAGAAAACATAGCCAAATAAGAGAACAAAGGTTTCAGACTACTTCTTCTGTAAACTTGTGTAAAAATGTTTTTGCTTTCTCCTGGTGATTTGAAACCACAGCTGTCTACATTGCAGCACAGATCTTTGTTCTGTGAAATACAGTATCAAGTAACATCACTCCTTGACTCCTGTGGATGAAGGCAGGAAAATGAGAGCTCTAATGTACAGCGTAAGAGAACAACTGAGTGCAAACTTCACAGCTTTCAAGTTAAGCTAAATTGAGTTTCTTCCATTAAACAACTAGACTTATTTAGTTTGATGAACAATAAACATTCACAAGGATCTAGAGTTATTAATCTTATTCTGCAAAAGTAAGATTCATCTTTCAGTTCCCAGAGGAAAGAGCGAGATCCATATTGGTTAACAAATGACACAGAGAAACAGAAAGCATCCATTTTTAGAATGCTCAGGATGTTGGCAGATAAAAACAAAAGCCAGTCTCACTGGATTTATACAGCCATTAAATGATGTTCCCTGATCCCGTAACTTACTCCTACCAAACTCAATGAGACCCATGACAAAGCACAAAGGTACCAGACTGTGTGTGCAAGAAGAGTTGGAAGCAAGATTATCTGAAAATACAGTGAAGCTACATGAAAAAACCAAGTCACATTTCCCAATCACTTTAGTTAGACATGGTAACCCCTTTGTGTTTTTCAACTGAAGCCACTTTCAAAAGTTATATAGTTAAAAATAAAGGATATATAAAAGTCTTGATGAGTCAAAAAATCCAAAACTCGTATCTCAACACGAGATGTTGAAATGTTAAAAGTTTATATAATGTTAAAAGTTTATATATGAATTAACAAATGCAATCTAGAATAGCATAATGGACAATATGGTGTAATTATATTTCAATGTGGTTTTGTAACACATACCTTTAACTTCCTCTGATGAATTCCCTTGTCATCTCTTTGCAGTACCAATTTTCTTAATTCTTTGTTCTCCTTCTCTAATCGCTCCAGCATTCTTTGGTATTTGAGCTATTAAAAAATAGTACAAACACATTTGTGTAGCAAAGTTTTACCTATGAAAAATTCATAATCTTTCAGGCAGGTCTTTCAAAAATATAGAAACCTTTGTGATCACTAGTTATAAAGAATACAAGGTCACCAAGAGAAGACTGTTGGAATTAATTTTTTTTGGTAATGCAACTCCTTTGCTTCATAGGTTTCTTTAAGACCACACTGTTCAAACCACGGGACAAAAAGATCAATCTTTAAACACATTATACATCATCTTCAAAGAAGCTACACATATGGAATCAGATAGAAATCAGTGTCAGTGGGAACTGGCTATTCAATCAAAATGGAGCTTGATAATGTGTAAGCCTCGTTTACACCCTTTCTTCAGCATGAAAACTCAGATTGAGACACAACTGTACCAGCTTAGCCCTATGTAGGAGATTGCAAGAGTATTCTGAAGATGAGAGATGTCTATAGTTTTGATTATCTACTCTGAAAATGGTTTTCTACAATGTGGAAATGTATTTGGCCTGAGTGTACTTTTAAAAACAAATCAAATTTCAGTATGTTGTTAAAAAAAACTAAGTAATAAATGCACTCAAAACTAGAAAATATATAATGAGGTTAGGAAAGCCCCTATAAAACAATGTTGCTGAGCCAAAGAGTCAGAAGCCTGCCGATAAAAGATCAGTTCTACATTAAAAGGAATAAGAAAACCAGAACACTGAAAAATATGACTAATGGGCATCATCCCTGAAAAAAAAAAAATCTATCTTACAAATAACTAGTTCTGCCTTGCTAATCAAGAAGAGATTAAAATTTGGTTGGAATGAGGTCTTGCTCCTGTTAAGTCATTGTCAGAGAAGAGCAGACTAGATGTACCTCTGGTCTGTGCCAACACAGGGGACTCTGCATTGATACATCCAGAGATCGAAAAAAGCACTGCACTGTTACCAAATATACTTCAGGTGTGCTTTTGTCTAGTAAATCTGAGTCTGCTGCACATAAATCACTATATAAGGACCAATAACTCAGAAAAGTCACCTGAGTGCGTAGAAGTTCTTCTTGAAGTTGATCAATCTTCTCTTTGTCAGAAACCTACAAAGAAAAATAACCACGGCTACCATCACTTGTTGATTTTAAGCACTCTAAGTAACCAAATTAAGAACCGAAAGCTTCATTCCACGTAAGAAAAGTGACTTGACATGCATTTCACAGCAAGTAAAATTCTTCACTTAGCATTTCGAATTTAAGCTGATGGAAAGCCCCATCTGCAACAGGAGGTTCACATCAGAGAATTGTCTGAATTTCAGCACATGCAAATGTAAAAATTAACCCTTCAAGACTTAATACTGGGAAAGTGGACTTAAGGAAAAGCAGCTTCATATGGTGCTGAGATTTCTGGCCACTGAACGTAATGACGTCTCAGTGGTCAAATTCCAGCACCTTGTATATTCATCTTCTGAATTAGCACCGTCTTAATGTGATAAAATCACTGAACACCTGCCTGCTACAGAAAATACTTTCAGGTGAGTATTCACTATTTATGAATACTCATATGCATTCTTATTTCATATTTGTTTGTCAGAATTCTAAATGTGCTGCACAACTTCATACATTTTAGATAGGCAGGACAGTCTTGAGGGGTTATTTCAAAATTATTTAAATTACATTAAAACTTGAAAAATTAGGATATTATAGTACAAGAGATCTTGAGGTTCAAGGCATCAATATCATAAGATTAACCACTGACAAACATTCTAAGCCAAATGTTCCTAAAACGTGTTCATCACAGTGCAGTAAGCAGTTGTTTTAAACAATCCCCTTTCAATAACACAAAAAGCATAAATGGTGTAATACAAATTCTTATGATGTAAATACTTACAAACAACAAAATCTAATGGTTAAATGATGAAATATTCAACTTAGAAAAAATGACAACCTAAACAACTACTGAGTGTGTCAATATTTAAATAAAGTTCACATGATAAAGCCCAAGTGATATTTACATCTCAAGTTGGCTTCAGATGAGAAAGAGCATATTCTCTAACATGCAGAGGACAGCTGTTATTTAGACATAAATTAATTCCATTACTAAAACGTTACAACAGTTGTTACAGACTAAACAAGAAAAATCAACAATTATTCATAGTGATTGAGATCATTTAGCTGTTAAGCCTGAAGAATTTTGTCTGCACTTTATAGAAAGAAAACCAAGCTGACACTTCCATCTTATTCCAGTTGTTTTCTTTCATAAAGAGCAAAGACAAAATGTTGTAAATTAACTTTTCATTGCTGCTAATTAGGTCAGTGGTAGAAAAGTAGATCAGAAACAGGGTTAGTTGAACAGAGGACTTGATGCATGCAGCCAGAAGGTGCTATATGTAAATAAACATTTACATATACACACACCTCCAACTCCTCAGAGATATAAGGGGAAAATAAAAACAGGAAGGCAAAGGAGGACATGTGCAGAGCCAAAAGAAGCAGGGAAATTCAGGAAAGAAAGGGAAAACAAAGTGTTTCCATGTGCTGGAGATAACATTTTCCTGCTCCCTGCTATTCTCAAAAGGACTTGTGGGGCACCTCTGAAGTGCTTCCCTACAGACACCTCCAACCACGAGTACCCTCTGTGTGGGCTGATGCTTCTGTTCAACACATAAAGACAAAATATTGCACAGCCTCAAGTTGCAAGATCTGAAGCAAAGAATTATCTATCACTAGATGATTAATTTTAACAAGGATGTTAGGTAAGTTATGTCAAAACCAGCAAACAGCTCTAGAATGATGTCTTTGCCTCTGCTTGGTACAGGTGTGATTTCAATGTTAGCACAGACAGTATTTTGAGTATGTGGTCCATAATATTGCTAGAAATTTCTAAGTTGCCAATAAAAGCTAAAGCTCATATACCAATTTAAAGTACTAACAGTCTCATAAGACTGATCTCTGATTTCTACACCCTCTCCCTGAAAAAATCAACTATTAAAGTATGTTTATATGGGCACGACTATTTGTTTAATCCAGTTCAATATGGTTTGTAACTGAAGATTTCTCCCTCTTTCTCCATTGCCACCATAAAGAATTATGAGAAAAGAATACTGGAGACTTATTTTTAATCAAGGGCCCTTGCTCACAGCTATCTGTTTACTAAGATGCCCAGAAGCTCCTTATGGAATTGCACATTTTGCACAGCAATTGCTTTTTAACAGCCTTTGTCACATATTGCATAAAATAATTATGTGCATCTGAAAATCCAGCACCTTTGAAACCACAGCTTTTGGTTTTGTAAATTCTCTAATTAGACTTTTTAAACTGAGTATGTGCAGAATTACAATTACTTCCAATAATTTAAATGAAAATATCAAGGCCCAGACAAAAGGCATTCAAGCAGCCATGCACAGTGCAACAGTACCAGACTAAACAATTTTACTGCTAAAACTTCATTTATCAACAGGCTGACCCCCCCCCATAAAAAAAAAAATCAACAGGAGAGGATTAAATTTTTGTTTAGTAACTTCTCCTGCTTGTGAGATGTTTTTTACTGTTACTCAGTTTACAACTGCATTAGATTTAATACTGAGTAAATGAATTAATATGGAAAAATATGCAAGTAAATTGGGCAACAAAACTTTCAAGAACATAAATTAAATTATCACATTTACTGATAGACATGCAAGCAAGCCAGCTCAGTAAAAAAAATAAAAAAGGTTAGTTTATGCACTGTCAGAAGGGCCTGCAATGACTTATTTCAATAACTAGTCACAACTACTTCTTCCAAAGGAGAATGTGGATCAGTGATTGGATTCTTTAACCCACAGCCTCATATCAAGGTATTAAAGAAAATGGTTTATCATCTCTTTCAAATACATTCAAACATAAAGGTTAGTGTGACAAACAAGACTCATTCCTTGCCATAAGGCATGTATGCCAAATAGCACACTGAATGCTAAGTGAAAACTTGTTTATATTCAAAGGAAGGTAGACCTTCAATCCTCTGAAAACAGAGTACCTGCCATGGTAGGATAACATTTACAAAGACAGACCTTGCAGTTTCTTCACAGCTTGGGAATTGTGGAATTAGTTGCAACAAAGTACTAACAAAGTAGAATCTCAATCAGAAACAAATGTAGTATCAACTTAATTTTTCTTTCTGATTGTGTTAAATTTTTATATATCAAATACTGTATTGTTTTTCCAGCAATTTTTACAAGTTCATACATTTTATTATTACTTCAATCTACTATTCCATACTCCAGCTCTCTCAATAAACTCTATACAATCTGACAAGGGGTAACTCTAAATCATATAAAATACTATGGCAAGAAAGTAAAACATTGAAGTACTACTGTACTTTCAGAGAACACTGATTTTCCTCTGTTGATTGACAAAAAGCATGACAATTACAGCTATGCAAGTATGTGTAAAAGTTTAATTCATATTTAGTGCATTCCTCTTTCTATGGGATTTATCTTCAGATGTACAGAAGAACAAGTTCTGTATTCAGTGCTCATTTCCAAAGTTGTTGAAAAGTAAAACTAACCAGAAAGCTTTTAAGAAGGCACAAAAGCAGCAACAAAGCAGTGTGGTCAAGAATTACAGACTGCAACAAATCAGACAACTAAAATATCCCAATTTGAGAGTAATTTCCAATCAGCCATATAATGATTAATAAAACAATCAGAGCTTAAATTAAATAAGTAAAGAGAAGACCAGATGTTCAACAAGCACAAAAAAATCAGTAAAAATTCTGCTTTAAGGTGGAAAACAGGCAAGGGACTACCACTGATCAATATAGTGTAGGTACTGTTATTACCAGGAGTATTCAATTGTCTGTACAAAATTATTACTAAAGAGCTGCTGTCATTTTCAGATTGGCAACAATATAAAGCAGGGGAGAAAAATTCCCAGAGATTTATTCTTTGTAAATAGCTATACTCTTACAAGAACTACCATAAACAAGCAACAGTAAACAGATCTGACATTAATTCATGTACTTTCTTTAAATGCATTTTTAGTGTATGCACTTTAAATGACAGTTTTTATAGAGGCAGAGATAACACCATTTCAAAGTGACACAAAATACTGTTTTGCTTTTAACACTGTGCTTTAAATGCAACTTAGTTAAACTGAAACAGGACTACACATCTGCAGTAAAGTTGGCCAATTACTTGAGTCCAGGATTTAATTAGTTAGATTTGTCTAGCTCAGATGCAGAGAGCTGAAGTATTTGATTAGAGTGAATGCAGAACACATGGTCCCTTAAGGCATCACCTTTCGCTTCTGCTGGGCAGAGAAGGCAGCGGCTCTGCGCGCTTCCTCTTCATGCTGCTGGATTTGCTGCTGTAACAGAATGAGCTCCCCAAGCAGGCCCTGCCGTGAGTTCGTCATAAAAAGGAGAGGAAAAATTTGGGGTGTAAGGAGAACAAGGTTAAACCAAAAGGTATGACAAAGACAGATGAAAAACAGGTATGAACGGGTCAGTTCAAACAAAAGTGAAATTTCATTAGCAAGATCTCTTGCTAGCTGGAGTGGATAGAGCCAGCAAAACCAGGCATTTTGCAAATCCAGGCAGAACAAAGCAACCAACATTTAGCTACATTTTATAATATTCAACTTTAACTAAGCATCTAAATAATTTAAAAATTCTATCTTTAACTATCCCAGCTTCAAAATGTTATCAAAGTGTTCAGTTCAGCTTTTTCAGTCGAAGTTCTTTAGAGTTTTTTGGCTTTGTTTTTATACCCAGCAAAATACAGACAGTTTATAAAAAGATGATTTTTGCCTGCTACTTAACTTTCTCAAACTAGCAGAATAAAAATAGTCTCTTGAGCATATAAAAAAAAGTAAAAGCTCCCTCTCCACTTCTGTAACACACTGCAGTTTAAATTCATGCTTTCATAACCCTTCCTTTGGATTATTCAAAAAATCCCTAAAACTTGATGCTTATTATTTTACTCATTCAGCATTTCCACAAAGCTTAGTTTTCTTCTCTCTCCACACCATACAATCCTATAATGGTGAGCTATCTTTCAAAATTGGTTGAGAAAGCATCTACAGGAAATTTATGAACTGCTTAGTTCAGACAATGCAGACAATATTATTAATGAACTATTTAAATAAAGCTCTTTAAAAATATATTACATCTTCTAAGAAAACATTCAGTGAAATTACATGTTTCAAAAATGTAATTCAGGAATCAAAAGAAGCTCTGAAACAGAACTTTGGTGTAAGAATTCAAGACATCCATCATCAAGGTATACATTTGTTGCATGAAATACACACACAGGCATGTACACATAAGGATAAACAACACAGGAGAATGGCTAAAAGGAGACACACAATCAAATGACCAAATAAAAACATTTGTTAAACAGTGATTTGTATCATTTGAAGAGAAAAATCTACTAATTTGCATTTTACTGAACCACTTTCAGATTTAATAGATACCTCTAATGCCAGACTAGTAAATGCACTAGAACTGTGCCAGGAACTCAGACAAAAGATTTCATTACTGCACAGCAGCAAGGAGAGGAAGCCTCATGGCTACATTTAGTATTAGAAGAACAATAATAATTTTTTGCCATTTTGCAGACAAAGAAACTCTCAGTATGACCCAACACATTCCCTTGAAATATTATGTGATGGGTCCAAAAATACAAGAAAAAACACTGAACAAAATCTGCCATGAAGGCCTTTCAGCATTTAAACAGGAAATGTAACAGAAGTTTGAAGACACCAAATCTAGTTATTTAACAAGCAATTCCTTTCAAAGATACATGTCACTCTTATTCCACAATAAAGTATGAAAAGAACCCTTTCCAACTACAGTCACATAGTTTAATAAAATATTTAAATTAAGAAATTATGTCATTTAAAAGGCTTCTCTGTAACATTTTCTTCTTTGTATATATCAATCAACAATCTTATTAATATTATTTTTCTTAATTTATTGTTTTAGATTAAAAAATAAATTAATATACAAAAATAAGAACTATACACACAGCACCCAGCTGGCATAAACCAAAACACAAACAGAAGTATTTACACCTCACTGGATGCTATCACTCTATGTCCCCTCCACCAAAAACAATACGCCCTTTAAAGAATTTTTGCAAGAAAAATGCACACCAATCAATTAATACAATTTCAAAAATCAAGTTCTTTACGACCATTACATTATTCTTTTCCTTGTCAAAGAAACAATGTAAAGGGCAGGGAATAGCAGGAGTTAAGAGACTACAGTAGTTTGTCAGTGGGACAAACACTGACATTGTTACTGTGCATTCTTGAAACTTCTCCCACCCCCTATTATCTTATATTAAAAGTTAATATACTGTAGTTCAGCTGAGAATGACTCTCTCTTCAATTTAAAAGAAACACAAAGGAATGAAAATTTTAAGGTAGGTAAAGAGATCAATATCTGAGAATTTGAATACAGTCACAGTACCTATAACATGAAACTGAAAATTAACTTGGGAATATAATAGCTCTCTCAGTAAAACAGAGGTAACTATGGGAAATGTATTGCATAAGTTGCAAGGAAGAATGAAACAAAATAGAATGTTAAAAAAAAATCTGAGTGACAGTCTTTACTCCAGTCTCTTTTTCACTCTCCAGCAGTAGCTGCAGTCAAGGGCTGTGGGATATTGTGCTGCTCCTGACACCAGCTGAAGGTGACCCTGTGCAGGCTGAGGGAGACAATCACACACTGCAGCTGCTCCAGGGGCAGCAGGGTCCTCAAGGCATGAGATGGCACCAAAGAACCAGAGCAGAGAGAGGACTCTAAGCCCCACATCAAGACCTGAGGCATAATTTTCAATCCAGCTCCATCACAGCTATAATCACTACAGGTTTTCTTTAATGTTAAAGGCTAAGCTTTGGAATTTGATTGCTTTAGGAGGAAACTATTTCTTAAAGAAATTTTTCATGGAGACAGCCAACAGTGCAAGATAACCTAAGAAGGTTTCAAGTAGAAGCCTGAACTAGTTCCTCACTTGCAATACAATATTTTCACTTCACTATAGTTTTTATAACTATCTTCACTCTTTTTTCTCCCAGAACAAAATTTCTTATTTAATCCAGGTAAAAAGATATTTAAATGCCATATATTTAAACCACTTATCTGAACACTTCAGTAATTTTAAATTAATTCTCCTTTAAAAATATTGTACTTTTTGCATTAAATGAGATTATGAGATAAACACATTAGCTGACAAGAAGCAGTACAGCCCAATTTGGTGTTCAGGACATTTTTCATTCTCTTAAAGTTACTTTGCAAAACAACTGGTTACTCACTCATTCTACTCAAAGCTTTTAGAGACCTGTTTGAGGATCACAACCAATAACAATTCTTCAGAAAATTCCTCAAAAACAAATAATTTCTAAATTTATCAATTACTAATCTCTTCACAACTAAACAAAGAAAAGCAGCTCATCAGGCAGATTTAACAGCATACAACAGCACCTACACAATCACCTTATGAACCCATACAGTCACAATTCTTAAACTGGCATTGGTTGGTAAGCCATTGAATGTAAAAGGCAATCTTAGATATTGTCTAGAAAATAATAATTTTGCCTGCCAATAAACTTGGTGATTTTGCTCTGTTAGATACATTCATATGTGCCTAGTTTGAAATATTCTGACCAAACTGATCATACCAATTAGCAAGTTAACAGTTTTTTATCAGATATAATTATTAGACCAGACAAAATTTTCTTCATCATATTGATTTATTCTGGTGATGTCACTGCATCCAAGACAAGCACAGGATCATGACAACTTTTAATGATATAACTGGCATTCAGTAGAAGTGTCAGTTATTTCAATTAACAGAGACAATAAACTAAGATGGCTACTTCTTCACAAATCAATAGTAAGGTGTTCATGTTTTACACAGTGAAAGCTGTGCTAAGCAATCACTCTGGAGAAAAATATAGACAGTTTAGAGACAAAGGGGAAATAAAAAGCTAGCTTAATTCTCATGTCAAAATCCATCACTGTTCTACAGGGGGAAATGGTTTTAAGATCTGAGCTTTGTACATGTTTCATTATATACTACCATGCAGAATTAATGTAGAGTAAATGTATACATGCCTGCATATACAGAAAAGTTATTTATGGAAAAGCCCCAGTTGTAGTGCAGAAAGTTTCAGTTCAAAATTAACTATATGATAATTTAAAAATTCTCTGATATACATTGTTTTCCTTACATTTTTGTATAACAATTTTTAAAATAAACACAGGAAAAATAAGCTTTTAAAGAATGAGCAACATGACAATTTAGGAATTGAACAGAAATGTTCATGGAAACAAACAAAAATAAATTTCACCTTCTTGACTTCAAGAAAAAAAGTGCTAAAAAGTTTAAGTTCTCAAAATACAGTAAGATTATTTTCCAGAGAATAGTAACAAAAATATAATCTATGCTTTATCTAGATAAAGAATGTAAAAAACTGACTACTTTAAGAAATGGAAATTCTTTATGGCAGAAATTCTTAAGTTAGAATTACAACTGTGAAAATATCAACAGAAATGAGGTTGCAAGCAGAAATGCTTAAAAATAAACACCTAAACCAACTTCAGTAATAAGTTATAAACTCAAGTGCCATAGAGACCATGTCCTGAAAAACTGCAAATGTACATACAATACATAAAATCACACTCTTATTACAGACCAATTTGCTCAATAATGCAATTGCTGAACATTTTAATGTCTGCCTTGTATTTCCTTACACCAAAATGTTTATTATCACTGCACTGGTTTTTTATACAAAAAGCAGTAATGCATACTGAACGAATTTTCAACTATAAAATTTTCAACTATAAAAAACTTTTCAAGCTGCTTCAAAGGAACTTCCGCAATGGGCTACTGATGCACTTTCAAACAATAAATACCTGTTTACAAAGACATTTTCAGGTTTGCAAGTGAGTAATTACCTTCTTGAACTGTTTGTCATTGTCATATCCCTGGTCAGTAGCCCGGAATGCTGTTTCTCCTGGAGAACCTAGGACACAATTACAGAAACTAATAATATGATGCAAAAGGCACTTCAAAAATTCTCAAACTACACTTACGAGAAAATTAAAGCTTCAACCCCTATGAGTCAGTAATTCAATAATCTTTGAAGTTCCTATAAAAAAAAATTCATCTTAAGAAACTGAAGAAGAAAATCAGAAACTCATCTGAAAATTTTATATCTAGTTTATGACTCAGACTAGTTATATCACAAGGGAGAAGGCAGCTTCAGTTAAACTATTAAAAGTTCTAAAAATATTGTAGAATTAAGTTTTGAGACAGACAGAAGGATATTGCAAGATACACTGATGTTACTGTAATGAGAAAAAAAAAAATGACAGGTTTTCAAAAGAAGCTTCTGGAACAAGCCTGAAACAAAAAGCATCTGCTTTATTTGATAT
Source organism: Alaudala cheleensis (assembly GCA_013398995.1). NCBI lineage: Eukaryota > Metazoa > Chordata > Aves > Passeriformes > Alaudidae > Alaudala > Alaudala cheleensis. Next base: position 37,875 of record VWYE01007585.1, read on the forward strand.
ATCTCTGTGGCAGAGATATATCAACCATTCATCTATTCATTCTCACAGGAGAGGACCTAGGTCAGGAAAAGGTTCTTCACCCAGAGGGTGGCTGGGCACTGAACAGGCTCCCCAGGGAAGTGGCCACAGCACCAAGCCTGGCAGAGCTCAAAAAGCCTTTGGACAGGTCTCTCAGGCACATGGTGGGATTTTTAGGATATCTCTGAAAAGGGCCAGGAGTTGGACTTGATGATACTGATGGGGCCCTTCCAACTCAGACTATTCTGCGATTCTATGAGGTATTTTTAAAATAGTTGGAAAGTATTTGTAAATCCATATTATGTTGTTGTAAATAGTTGTGTTTATATTGATATTAACTCCTTAGTATAGTAGTGCTTCAACAGTTTGCTGTAAAAAGGCAGGTTAAGGGCAGGAAAAAGGGCTTTTACACACCTAACAACAGAAGTAGATCAGAAGCTCCTATGACTTCACTAACCAAATTGTAACCTGTGAAAAATCAGCAGAAGAGGGGAAATAAAAATTATAAACACAAACCAAAATGCAAAATAAAGATGAGGGATCTTTGTTTCATTTGGAGGACACAATCATAAAGGGCCACTATGCCACTGTGAGTATGATAATAAGTAATAGGCAACATCTCACTATCAGTCAGTAACAACACCATTTTAAACTGATAAAATTTTAAACAGCCAAAATACATAGGAGATTGTAATCTACTTGATACTCTGCTGAACTTGGCCCCTACTTAGATTCCTGGTGCATTTGTAAGATTAATTATTAGTTCAGCCATTGACAGTATTTTAAAGAAACAAAAAGGCACTTCTTATGCACACTGATAGGAAAATATTTTCAAACATACTTAGAACAACAATATAACCCCTCACAGATAAATTTGCATTCATGAAAGATTCTATGTGGTTTGATAATTACTAAGTTATTTAATACAAATAATCTTGAAGTTTAGTATAAGAATAAATGAAGTTTTGAGCTGTGTTCATTAACAAGTCAGATATGATGATCAAATCTAATTGCTCTCAGTTTTAAAAAGCCTAGTGATACAAATGTCTCATTTAAGTCTGCCAAAACCTGAAAACCATTAAGCCTGCAACTGCCTGGATACACTGAATAGACAAACCATCCCTTTGCCTTTCCAAACGATTTAGAACTCTTACCTCCTCCTTTGAAACACTGCCCCACCTAACCTGAATCTCCAAACAAGTTTTCCTGGGTCCATGACTAGATGGAAAACATCACTGAACCCAGAAGAATAGCTTTGTTACAAATGCCCTATTTCACCTGCTTGCAACATTAAGAACCTTTGATCTTAATATTCCAACTCTTTTTTCCTGTAACAGCTGTGATATTGCCACTGTCCAGTGACACTCTCACCAAGTTCTAGCTGGACACATCCAGCTTCTCTGACTCAGTGAAGAACTGATGTTTCATGCTGTTAAGAGTTGTACAACAATTCTAATTTTATATTCAATTTCACATTTTAGTTCCCTGCACTTGCTACTACAATTCTTGCTCTTATAAAGACATTATACTTACCTGTGTACACAACACTTTCAGAAGAGATATTCAATGCAAACAAAACATTTTCAGGATCCACTTTGTTTTAGCATCTAAGGACATACTTATACCCTCATAATAGGTTCAGCTTTTGAAATTAAAACTTAGCTGAAAATTTGTTCTCACCAGGAGAAAGAAATCCTTTCAGTGAAGTGAGGCTCTCTCCAATCTTGTCAAAGTCAGGCAGAAGTTTGGCAAGGTCATCTGCATCAGGGAGGGCTTTGAGAAGTTTTTCTAGGAAAACAGTACAAAAGTTAGCGAGTCAGGCTTTTTTCTCTTATTTTTGTGAGCAAAAATGGCTTAGGCTATAAAACCTAACAACTGTTTCAGGATATGGCTTTTAAAAACTTATTTTAAGAAGTATGAAGAAGTTTCTTTCCACACGCACCTCCCCCCACTACTGTTGGGAAATACTGGAACATCTGAAAAACCACTTGCTTTTTTAGACTTTGAACTCCCTGATAAGTTGGCTGCCTCAGGTACTTTATAATTGCTGAAAACTAATTGCTGCATTTTACTACATTTCATACATTATTTTTTATGCTTCGTAGAGGATGTTTTAAAATTACTTGAAACTGTAACTATGCTCATGTCTTGAACCTTAAGAAAAGTTCAGTTTTCAATTTCATAAACAAGCCAATCTTGTGATCCTTGAAAGTAAAAATCATTAGCTTTAAAGCTTTACTGTAAAAATGTAGTGTCCACTTGCAGAAACAAGAAAAAAAACTTGTATCAGTCTTCAATCTCTCCAATACTCACACATAGCATGGAGGTTGGAACTAAATATCTTTAAGTTCCCTCCCAATCCAAACCATTCTANGAAAAACTTGTATCAGTCTTCAATATCTCCAATAATCCAAACCATTCTATGCAGTAAAATCTTCATAGAGATGATTTTTTTTAAAAAGGAACACCACGTTTCTACCCTGCATATAAAATATAAAACAGTGCTTGATTTTCAGACTTCTGTCTTTCATCTAAAAATACACAGAAGCCTCTACTGCAACCTGAAGGCTCATGAAAGCAAGTCTCTATTTTTCATTTTCTTTTCTTCTGTATCTTCAAGATAATTTTGTAGATAGGCAGGTTCACTATTCTGCATTTTCAACTGGTCTTTTCACTCACACATATTTTTTACTGATCTACTTGTATCTTCTCTTGTAAGTCATTCATATAGAAAGAAAGAACTTTCTGCATAATACTACCAAAACCTGTGGGAGTCCCCTTGATCATGCTGCACTCTCCTTTCACTAATGGGATTATATGGCTTTATGAAAAGACCAAGAACATTCTCAAATGAAAGGATGCATTAGGGAATATCCACGCTAAACAGAGCTTAATTTCTTCAAACAAACACACTGATACAAATGCCTTGGTGAAACACACATCAAACTCCAAAAATAAAAGCCCCCTCAAATTACACCTGAAAAGCTACATGTGGAGTGAGGCCCTGAGGACCTACACTCCTCAAGTTTTACACATGCCACTCTTTAGACAGAGTAACATCATGGCTTTGTGATACCGAAGTCAACAAGTTCATCAAGCTCCCAAACGAAGTCAGGAATAATCCATTTATAATCCTCGAGATCTGGCATCATGTCCTTCCACTGCTCATATGTCTAACAGAGAAAGGAAAAAAATCATGGTAGAAATAGAAAAAGAAATGTACATACTCAAGTTTATGAGCAACTACTACCTACACATAAAACATACTAACCCACCATCTTTAGACATGAGTAGTACTTTGATTTTTTAATATCTATAGTAGTTTTCTAAGAAATGTTTTCCACATTCATTCATCTTTACTCATCAGTTAACCAAGCAATGGCATCTTGTATTTTTGTGGCTATATCTTGTGTTTTGAAGTATGTAATCACAAAGACAAAATGTATAAAGAGGATTGCAGAGATAAATACCTTCTTAGCTGTGTAGCCACCTCCTACTGCAGACCCTAAGATGAGATAGCGAACTTTGAGGAGCCTGGAGGCTAATCTGGCCAGCCAAAAGTTCCTGTGGGACTGGTAGCCATGTTTGACATTTAAAAGTTTTGTTTTGTGAAGGGGAAGCCGATTCAGAGAAGAGAACTGCTGAATGGATATCCTTAATGGGGGTCTCTGGAACTTGGCACTTGGATGGTAGGGATGATGTATGCTCCGGGAAACAAGATGCAGGTTTTGAAGTGGTGATTTTCTCTTTATTCCATAGCTGCTGTTTGCTAGACTCCGGCAGATGACACTAAAAGCAAGAAAGAAAAACTTTAAGTGATTTCTTCCATATACCATGAACTCAAACACCTCTTTAGAAGAAATCCACATTATATTTTAGCTGGTCACAGATGATCTTATTACATCACCCTGAACGCACAATTTGCACCTACTACTGCTATGCTTATGAGGAAAATTAAAAGCTCCACTAAGAAAACATTGTTAATGGGTACAGCATTTTTTGTGGTTACAGATACAAAACTTTAACTACAAATTCTGAAGTCTGTTATGAATTACATTTAATTTTCACACTGCAATAAGTCAAGTAATGTGTGTGGTAAAGCATTGTTTAGGCTAAGAGTCCACAGAAGACCAGCAACATATAAGAAAACAACAGTTAGGCCTGTCCTATTCTCTAAATGAACTTTTAGAGAACATTAAGTTAGTACAGGATTTTCAAACTTTATAAAAAAACCCCAATACCAGAAGAAAATCCTTTGTAGAATACATTTGTCCTATTTTGACCAAGCAGATTCTCCTTTGGCATTGAAGCATGTGCTAAATGACATCTTTCAGTTCCTTTCACTTGCTGTGGTTCTAGGATTACAAGACTATGGTTTTGTCTTGGGTCATGCATAAACAAGATTAGTTCTGGAGATGGCTGCACCACGTGAATTAGTGCTTTCACCAAGGAATTCAGACTTAAGAAGGAAAATGTCTGGAAGATTTGACACTGAAAGCAGAGCTCAGCCATGAAAAGCACATGTTAAAACACAGTAGTCTTATCAATCCTGCCTATGTTATGCAAACACATGACTGGAATAAAACTTGTGTACTTTTGATTACACTATCTGCATACTGCAATGGTTTGAGGTAATTTTGTTAGTTTAGGGAAATGACAACTGGTCTGTAAAAAGTAATGTACCATCACATCAGAATGGTTACTATTAAACCATTTAGTGAATGCAAAATATGCGTGAAGTGACAGGCTTGATATTTTAAAAGTTGAAATGAAAGCTTGTCCTTTGATGCTTTTTTCAGGGTTTTCAATTTATCAAGTGCATTTACTTCCAAAAGGGAAAAATAAAAAACAAAAGAAAGTGCTTCATATCACTGAAATGGCAAATTATTAATCCCATAATCCTAAAAAATATAAAATTAACAGATTTTAACAAGAATAAGCTTGTTAAAAATCATACTTAGTGGAAAACATTACAGCACTTTCCTATTAGAAATTAGAAAACTCTTATCATGCTCTGTGATCTCTACAGTTCTTTGCCTCAAGATTTTCAATGTATTAGAGATGACAGGCATGTTCTTCATGTCCAAAAAAGTGAAAGACTTTGTCATAAAAAGGACTTTTAATCCAAAAACGGAGCATTTGGAAAATAAGTTAAAAATCAGAATTCAGACAATCTTCTGTCTTAAAGACCAATTTTGCTGATGATCTAAGTTTAGACATTTCCTTTAGTGCAAGGGAAAACTCAGTAAAGGAACTCCAGGGACTGCTCTGCAAGTCCTCATTCCTAAGTCACTTCACAGCTGTGAAGGACACCCTTTGCTGCTACACTAAACTATTTCTGCAAGGCTGGGATTTGGCAATAAGAAAGTTAGAACCTAAAAAGAGATTAATAAGCAGGAACAGAACAAACCAGTAAAGCAATCCCTAAACCAGTGAATCATTTCTCTTCTTGGACACAGAATTACAAGAGGCTCAGAAATTAACTACAAACAGAACCGATACAAAAGTGCCTCCACACTTGAAATGTTATATTTCCCAGTTTTGAAGCCAGGTTTTAAAATCAGGGTGTGATAAGCCTGTATGAAGCATGCCAATGACTGGGCTGTTCATTATTTTGTTTTGCAGCCATTACCATTTCACAGATATTTATTTATTTTCAGCAGAGACTATGTGGTAGCACACACAATGGCAGTCACTCCTCATTACTCGTCTTCACCTGGGCTAAAGGCATTTTGTGTAATATTATGTAACTTTCTTCTCTGTGATTCTTCTTTTAAAACACATTATGTTTTATAGCGTTCAGCCTGGGTGTTTACACTGAAGGAAACATTGAATTCTATTACAGTCTTCTGGCAAAACCTCGAGCCACAACTTCCTTTTGAGTGTTATTGCTTATTTCAAACTCAACTGCTTTACTTGCACCTCTGAAATTTTATAATTCATTAAAACCCCCACTACTCCTCCATTACACCAAAACTTTCATTTTCTATTTCCTCTCTCCTCCTGCTGCTAAGTCTCCTGACCAATACTGACAAAAAACCTCCTTGAGATCTTCTATGAAAAGTACAGCCAGATTGAAAAGGACGGCAAACAATGTTACTAAATGAAGTACTTAATGAGTTCTAAATTTCAAGCCTCTGCAACGTTGGTTTTAACAATAACAAAAACCGTCCTTCCAGACACGAGCAGCTCTTCCTGACGACAGGCCTGCAACCTGCAGCACTGCAGAGTTTATAAATGTCTTGTAAAACACAGTAAGTGGCCTGCTTTGTGACTACGAAGCAAATGTAACCCAATAAAAAGCGCGGTGGCATTTTCTTTCTCATTCAGCACCAGACAACGCTTATTTTCCTACTGCAGCTCCCAAAGGGGTTGGAATTAGATGATCTTCACGTTCTCCTTCCAATCCAAACCATTTCATGGCTCTATGAAATTTGCCAAGGAACCGTGCTATTATCCACTATTCACTGTCACTGCTCCATCCTGGAATGCTGTAGTAGAACGGTGCAAAACTAGCGGGACGCGAGGCAGCTGCAGGCAGGTACAACGCCCGCACACGAAAGCGGCCCCAGCTCCTCAGGGCGAGAAGCTCCCTTCTACGTGCGGCGACTCCCCCAGACCCCCGGGGAGCTGAAGGATGGGAACTTGCCCAGCCCGGGGGGTACCAGGCTGCCGCCTGCAGCAGCCTCAGGCCCAGCACTGCGCCACTCACACCCGCACCTCGCACCCCAACCCGCTGTGCAGCTCCGCCTTCCCCGCGGGTGCCAGGCCCGCCTGCAGCCCGCCGCGGCCCGCCCCGCTTACCAAGCCGCCGCCGCCCGCGTCCGCCACATCGTAAGGGCCGGGAGGGAGCGGGACGGGCCCGGGAGCCGCAGGAGCGCGGCCGGGCCGAGGGCAAGGGCAGCGGCAGCCGCTTCCGGGCACCGCGGTCCGCGCGGCCCGGCCCGCCGGAAACCGCACCTCTCCGCGCGAAGGTTCCGGGCTCGGAACCTTCTTCTCCGGGCGGAGAAGGAGGGAGGGTTTAGCGGGAGCACCGTGGGGGCTGGTCGGCCAGGAGCGGAGATTCGGGGGGTGGGGATCTGTCACTCCTGGATCACTGATCCCCAAACTGGGATCATGGATCCCTCACACTTGGATCGCGGATCCCCGCACCGAGATCATGGATCCCTCACACTTGGATGGCAGATCCCCGCAGCGGGATCATGGATCCCTCACGCCGGGGTCCTGGATCCCCCACACCGGGCTCTGTGCCCCTCTCACACCGCAATGATCGCCTCGGGGCCTCGTCCCTGTGTCCCTGGCTCCTGTCGGGCAGCCCAGCCCAGCGCGGCCCGGCCCGGCAGGGCAGGGCTGGAGGGGGTGAGGTGAAGCGCAGCCCGGATAATGGTACCAGCGTCTTCACGCTGTTACAGATAAGATCCTGATAACAGCTGTTGTTGTGCCTGGGGAGTGCATGACATGGGTGGCAGCGCTGCCTTGAAAGGTGGAAACGCAAGGTATTTCCCGGTGGGCTTCTGTGAGTTATTGGGGGATTTTTTTTCTAGCCACATTGAAGCAGGAGGCAAAAGAGGCACCAGAAGAGTTCATCAGCTCCATCCATCTGCCCTTACACAGGATCGCCTCTGGTTAGGTCACTTCTGAGCAGTGCATGCCACACCTGTCCCTAAAGACCACAGACACTGGGGTGTTCACCTGCCAATGCCAGTGTTTGCTGACTTTAATAGAAAAATAATTTCCCTTGTACCTGATCTGAATCTTACTTGTAACATGTTCACAGTAGACCTGGATAATATTACATTCTCCAGTTATGTGTTTGAAGACTGTTGCCATAACTCTTGTCAGTCTCCTTTTCTTTAGATAGAACAACACTAAGTACCTCTTCCATATTTTGTGACTCCTTTGTTATTCTTCTCAGTGCTCTCCAGTGGACTGTCACCAGTTGATTCACAGCTTCCTTTCTGTAATGTGGCCAGAACTGGGTGTCACATGCTGAGAAATAGAAAATGAGATTTGGGGTCCTTTAGAGGTCAGGCTTCTGTTTATACTGTGAGATTTTTCAAAGCAAATTAAATAGCGTAAGGATGAGATAATTCATACACATATTTACAGGACGAGATAAACGTTGTTGGGATGAGGTGAGGCAGGTGTTTTTGTCTCTTGCCTGCCTACTTTGTGACTATTTATTTATAAGTTTAAGGGACTATATTTTAAATCCTACTTTGCTTTTGTATTTTAGCTTGACCAATTGTTTTCGTAATTTACGTATGATTTCTTAAGGCAAGTTTCAATTTAAAAATATGAATGATGATACTCCATAGGACATGCTAACAAATAACTTTTTATGAATAAAGATGATGTCATTCTTACTCCAAACAGTAGAGAGCATCATATAACTAAAGGTTCCAATTCAGGCTGCTTTTTCTTTAGGCAATGGTAAACATTGAACTAAGAAAATGCTTAAGAAAATGAACAAAGATCACCATCTTCTTGGGTTCTAGATTAATACTGTGATGAATTATTATGACAGATTGTCAGACTATGGAAATGATGAATGCTTTGCACCTTTAACCTGTTCTTTTCTTTGTTTTCAGTTGTGAAGGTATAAATACTCCTATAATGGTGTTCTTTAGGAGTGCAGAACACCTTGGAGCTGGCATAAAAATATGAATAGTGAAAAGATTGTATGAGCCTTTATTCTTCCCTGGAGACCCTGTTTTGGTGGGATCTCTGCATCTCTCATGTCTGTGCCAGAGCAACCAAGGACCTCTGCTGCACCCTAGTCTGCTAGAGACACTAGAAAGAGCAAGGGTGGTGTTTGACAAAGCAGCAAAAGCTGACCAGGCAGAAAAAGCGCGTGTGACAGTCCTGTTTTTCACCCCTGGCACCTCCCAAAATAATGAGTCATTTCCCAAAATCATCAGCCTGCCTTAGAAAAGGTACCTTTGCAGTTGTTTTCTGTCTTTTACAGCTTCTAGATAGCAATGCCCATTTTCCCCATGGAATCAGGTTTATTAGAAATGGAATTTAATGTTCTTTCCTTCTTTCAAAGTTTTGGGTTATACTGTGTCTCTCATATAATAACTGTAGTTCCCTTTGCTCGGTCTCAGAAGAATAAAATGGTAAGTTGAGAGGCTCAGAGCAAGTTGCAGTGGGAGGAAGGAGAGGGTAGCACTGAAGATGGATCTGGGGAGAACCTTGTTCCCCCTTGGTCTTGTGCAATAAATCACCCTTACACAGCTCAGTACAGAAACATCCTTGTCAGTCCAGCCTCTGGTCTGGGCTCCTTTTGGAACTGTGGTAGGTGTCAGGTGGAACAACTTGGCTCCGGTGCTTATCACTGGATTTAGTGTGCATTTTCAAACACATCTGTCCCTGTGCTGGGCATACGTGCACATCTGTTTGTATTAACTGACCTAATTCCTTCATTTTCTCTTCTCTGTTTCCTGCAGTGCTCCCTTTCAGTTTCTCTGATCATGCCCTCTGGAGGACAGGCAGTCTTTATTGTTGCTTGAGATATGGACTTGTACAAGTCCATGTTTCAGAAAAATGCTGAGGAATAGAAAATAACTTGGTACCTCTTGATCTGTTCCAGTCACCCTAGAAATAATGTTTTAGTTTTCTTAACATACTTGCTGGAAGAACAGGTTTGCCTTTCCTGACCTCACTCCTAAAATATTTCTTGTGTAACTTCTTAAAAAGTAGCAAAGTACAAGGAAATAGTAGAGAAATGGGAATGAATCACAAGACTAATCAACAAAGACAGCCCAGAAAAAAAAAACAAAAAAACCCAAACCAGGTAAAACTCTCAGTCTTGTTTTCCTGCCAGCTTCCTTTTGGCTCTGATTTAAAGGTCGGGGACATCCAGCTTACTGACATCAGTGGGAAACTCCAGTTTTCCCCAGGCGTAAATAACCTCAGTGATGTCTCCCAAAGCTATATAGCAAGCTCAGAAGACATTCTATGAGGATATTCTCAATAATGAATAAAGGTCCTGGTTACAGATCCTACCTGGCTGAATCCCAACACACAGTCAGTGCATAAATCCACCTGCATGAACTGGGGCCCCTTTTTACAGTGCCAGAGCTTGATTTATTTCCCATGGCATATGTGGGGAGCACTGCTGGACACTTAATTCAGACTGGTTGCTAAGAGTGTTAACACCAGCAATGCCTATTTTGTTTCTTATTTGGTCTCCAGTGATTCCATAATCTCTTGAAGAAAAATACTCCCCCTCTTGCCCTCTCCTGAAAGCTGTGTGCCAACAGAACTTGCTTGCCCCTACTAGACTTATGTTCTGGAATCATATTGTGGCAAACACTTGTAAGATTGAACTTTTTGTTTCTTGCATTGTTTTAAAGTGCATTCTGCATGAACCCTCGCAATTGCAAAACTCCAACAACAGAATGGAGGGAGGAGGGATAAAGTGTTACCTGCTAACCCCAGAGAGGGAGGAGCTCCCTACTTCAAACATCATCAGAATTATAAGGAAGGTGTGTACTTAGAGCACTTCCTCAGTGTAGGAGTTCAAGCACACTATGCTGAAGACCTGTCCTGAGGGTGCTGTAGAAAGTCTCCAGAGGGTCATTTCATGGGAGAAAATCCTGCCAAGGACCATTATGCACAGCTTAACCAGGGAGAAGAGAATGAGATGGTGAGTTGTGTCTCTGTCTAGGTCTTTCTCAGCTTGAAGCAGAAGGTGGCACGTGTTCTGCAATAAAAGGCTGCAGACTGTAATTGAGTTATTGCTAGTTGGGGCGTTTCCTTGACAGAAACATACAGTTAAAAAGGGATATAATTTTTTTTTTAATCAGAAAGAAAATAAGGTTAATTGTGTCCATTAGATTTAAACTGTTATCCCCTTCAACAGGGGATCATGGCTCAACAGATTATTCATGTGGTGTTACAAATCTAGATGGAGGTGGCTTAATATGAGCTTGAGGGATAGGCCAGACTGGCATCCCCAACCATTTGATCAGGGATCAGCTCCAGTTAGAGAACTGGGAACCCTGGCTTTCTCCAAAACCTAAAAACACCTGTTGTGTTTGCATAAATTACTGGCAAATGCAGTCTGTTGCATTGCCAACACTGTCTCAGAGGCTGGGATTCCTAAATACAGAACTACTATATTTCTTTCCAGAGTTTCCCAGGGAGAAATGTGTTTGCATGCATTTTGTAACATCTGGAAATAGGTCCTTTGTTTACACAAAATCTCTGGTCTCCTGCATGGCACTGCTCTTAAATAGTAATGTCAATGCACAATTGAAGTGAATTCAGTGCTTCTGAGCTGCTTTGATGTTACTGTGTGTTATGAGTCAGCCATTATGGATTCTGTCCCTCTAATAGGTTCTGCTGGAGATGTCAGATCCACAATGCAGCTGTACAACAACAGTTCTTAGGCATATCTGGCAAATGTGGTGCTTCTCAAAATCCCTTTGCTGCAGAGCCACTGGAAAACTGCAGTGAGTGCCTGCAGGATTTCAATAGCAAATCTATTGAAACACAGACACAAGTTGACACACCTGTTCACTTTAAGAAATCCTGGAAAAATCTTCAAAATCTCCTCACTGAGATTCCTGTTCTAGTGAAAGAGATTGTGTCATGTGCAAACATGGGGTGTTTGGCTGTTACCTTGCAAAGAAAAATGTGGGTTTTCAGACAGCTCTCTCAGTCATCCAGGGAAGGGGAGATGCCACATTTTGCGTAATGCAAACCTGGGGAATGCAGGAGAGAGTTGCCCAGCAGCATCAGCTGAGCAGTGCAGGAAGCACAAGGCACTGGCTCCGAGGGTGGGGACTAATTAGCTCCGTGCAATGCCGAACCCGACTGGCTCCGCCGCCCAGTTACTAAACCTGCTGGCAGCACCCCGTTCCTGGCTCTAGCCCTGGTGCTGATGTACCACTGCTCCCCAGCTCCCAACAGCTGCTGGGTTGGTGCCTCTGCTCCACCCTGCCCAGTCCTTCTAGGACTATAAGCACCCTGTCGTGCTCTCACCACTGTTGGTGCTGTCTCTAGCAATGCCAGAATTGAGCTGGAGCTAATTAGGTTTAAGTGGATTGTCTGGTGCTGTGTCCAGTCACCCTGTTGTACCCTGAATGTTCACTTCCAGCTGTGCACTGCTGGGACACCCAAGCTGTGCTTGTATGGAGCCCGTTATCCTAAGGATGTTCTTGTTTCTCACCAGTGTCATACTGAGCCCATGTGTCCTGAATCTGGTGCTCACAGATCTGCACTGTGAATCTGAGGTTTTCCATACACAGCTGCTGTGTGTGCCCAGTGTTGAGTCAGTCTTCACAATGAATCCAGAGTGACTGGCAGTTGCCATGCTCTCCATGCCTGCATTGAGTATGATCAGTGCTCATTCACCTGGGGTTCCCAAATGGAAATTGAAGAAAAAAGACTTGTAAAGCACTTGAGCAGAAAATGTGATTAAAACTGTAGCCAAATTATGCTAAATTATGCTAATGCTAAATTAGGCAGGAATGCATGTGTGTTTGTTACATAGATGTAAGAGAGAAAAAATGTATGAGATAGAGGAAGATATCCCTGAGGATGTATGAGGAACTGTAAGAGGATGAGAAAAAAAAGCAACATGTGTATAGAAAAAAAGAACGGCTAATGTGTGTATTTGTGTGTAAGGGAAAAAGAAAATAGTATGTAAATGAGAGTAGTTGTGAAGAAAGAGAAAAAGAAGGCCTCTTTAAGCAGAGTGAAGAATACAGGAAGTAAAGAGAATTACTTTTTTAAAATTCAAAGCCATGAAAAATATTTTTTGATGTTTTTTTCATCAGTCAGTTTAATCTGCCTGAACCAAATTATTAACAAGCAGTTCTTGACTTCTCAAGCAAGATCATATCTCTTGGTCTAATAACATAGCAGCTGACACTGTACAAGTGCCAGTTCTTCCAGAGTGGAATAGTTCAAGTAGTCTGAAGGCATGCAAGTAATTAATTTGAACTCTGGATGTGCAATGCTTCCCTGTGTTGAACCAGCTGTCCAATTTGCTGAGGAAAGTTGGGGAACTCTATTAAGAAGAAATGCTTTGAAGTTTTCTTCTGTATTTCCATTTCTTGGTACAGCTGAGGTGCTACACAGTCCTGGATTTAAGAGTAATTGCTCTGACTTAGGAAATCTAACATGTATAACATTGTGTATGTCTTTGGGACTCCTTTACAATTGCTGCAGAACATTTGGTTGAATGAAAGTTCACTTTTCTGCTATGCAGCTAAAACTTAGCAAAGTATATTCAGAGCATGAGATCAACTATCTCTCCAGAACCATTTGTAGTACCAGAAATATCTTAGTAGTGTGAGAGAACTCTGGACACAGCAGAGTTGTGGCAACCTCACTTGCCTCAGAGAGGTCTAATACTGTGCTTCCCTTCAGAAAAATCTGCTTAAGGATTTTGAGAATTTACTGTGGAATATGAAGAGGAAGGAAAAACACAGCTTTATGCTCTCTGCCAATTTGATGTTCTTCTCTGCACAGCTTGGGAATAACCATTCCCTTTGCACAAAACCTAAAGTATGAAGCTTAAGCCTTGCAGTGTAAAAAATTGTGATAGACTTTGACAGGCTACTGCTTTTAGAAGGATTTGCCAGCAGCCTGTCTTAAGCATGTGTTACCCCATTGCTCGTGGCTGAAGGCATGGGAGAACTGCAGTCAGTCACCTGGTGAAGCCCATTTTACTGCTGAATCTTGGCAGCTGTCTGCTTCCTTTGAGATGCCATAATTCTGAAGGGAATCTGGTACAGGAATTTTATATACTTTGAATTTGAAAAATGTAACTTTTAAAATTGAAAAAATTAAAATTGAAAGGTACAATCTTGTTGCTAATGGAACAATAGTAAATGTCGCTAGTGGTTTCAGAGAGAACAGGAGCAAACCTCTGATGAAACAGGTTTTGGTTGGTAAGAATGAGATTCAGTTATTAAATTGCTTGTGAAACTTAGCCAGTCTTTCAAGTCTAATCCTATTATCTGTTGTTATAGCAACAGGTTGTTCATAATAGGGTACCTGGTGTTGGCGTTGCCAGAAATATGACCATTCACAACCACTGTTCAGGCTCCCTGATGGTAGCTACAGGCTTTGTTTTCACCAAAGAAAAAGGTGCCCGAATTTGTTTGACTTTTGCATTTAAATTCTGCTGTGCAGATGACCTGGCAGTTAAAGGCATTTTTTCTTTTAAACATAAGTAACAAAGACTTGCTGGACACTAGAGTGATAAGCCCTTGAATGCTGGCTTTGTGTGATTGTAAAAGCAGCTAAGAACCTTACTTGCCAACTGAGCAGGTCTGGCAGCTTTTTCTGTCCAATGATCCCAGCCCCTTTTTAGACCCTTCACTCACAAGTCAAACCATTTTGTTACAGTCACTCTTCTGACTGTTGCAAGTCTCAAGAGAAAAGGGATGTTAACAGATGAGGAAACAAAATTTTACTATACAACAATTTATCAAAAATTATTCTACAGAGATGAGATGAACACTGTATTCTTATTTTGTAAATGGTGCCACCTCCTATGAGATAATGAGGAGCCCTTTGGAGTCTTACAGACAGCTCATCTTCGCTTTATTTGCCACTATTTCCTAGTCTGTGCACTCAAGAACCCAGGTTATTTGACTGTGAACTGTTTTATAGGCCAAATGCACTCACTGAACTCTAAAAATTTGTTCATGCATTAGAAAATTTGTCAAGGTGCAAATCTGTATTCATCAGACCCTCTTCAAAAGAAATATCTCAGCACCAGCCCAATGAAATGAAACATAGCAGAAGTTATTTCCTTAATAACATGAAACTAACCTGACAGACATGCTCTCACTGCAGTCCTCTCACCAGGACTTCTGCCAGCCTTGAAAGTATTGTTTGCCATAGTGGACTTGCATTTGCTTGGAGGTCTTTGTAGCAGAGGCCAAGTGGTTCCTAAATAAGCTTTGTGAATTTCTTAACCCAAATTACTATAAATTGTTCATGTGGCGAAACAAACCTGTGCCATGTGTGTCCCTGTTCCTTCCTTAATGCACATTGTGGATACCTCTGCTACGGGTCTTATATTCACCTTATTTTGTGGAAGATAATAGTTTTGAAAATTCTTCTAAAGAATTTCATTTTGACTTACCTGATGACTGAGAACTTTCTGTTTCAACAAGGAGCTATTCATGTATTAATTTTTTTTTTATGAATGCAGCATTCATTGCTATAATCCTTCCAGCTGAAAGCACAGGGCCAGAAAAATCTCCTCAATCTAACAGAACATTCTGTACTGAAGTTAAGCTTGAAAGGTTCTGGTTAGGGAACTTTGGCACAAGTCAAATTTGGAGCTCAGTCTATTTCCCTGCCTACCTTTACTTCTCAGTGACATGGCCCAGGTGACTGACTCCAGACATTTCCAAACTGTGGGAAATTATTTGCTTTGGCAATAGATTCCTTCATGGACATCTAGATGCATCAGTTAACATCTGATGTTTATTCTTTCCCAGCTTACTCCTTGTAGAACTCCTGAACAGCCATATTCAGAAATGTCACGCTCATCAAGACATGAACCAACAAACCTGAACCAACATCTCTGTTCTTATGGCAAATCATACCCTTGAAGAGTCAGAACAATTCAATGATATCCCTCTATCTATCTGTCTCTCTGTCTGTCTCAGGAAAGGCCCTTGTGAGAAGCAGCAAGATCCAGCACACGTTGTAATGGATATCTTAAAGAGCATGGTCTTTTCTTCCAAGAGGAGCTATTTTCCTTGTTTGCCTCTCTTCTGTATTTCAAGTTGAGGAATACTGATGTATGCTTGGTTCTGGGAAGTGTCTTGGAGTCTATGGATTCAAATCACTTTTTGAATTGAAACTACTCTGGAAGAAAAGGCCTTAAAACATATGCTGGCATAGGGGGACTCAGATATGTATTTTCATATATTGGTGCATGGTTTCCTAGGCAAAAATACAGAGAAATACAGTTTGTTTTAGCTTTGTGTTTATGTAGTCATATCAGGCTTGGGAAACCATTAAACATTTCAGTGGAGAAGAACACTGAAGAGAAGATGATCCCAAATGACTGCCAATCATATACAGAGCATCCATCCTCTCTCTTCTTAATTCTATTACTACAGCCTTACTGACTTCTCAGACATCAGGTGTAAGACACAAAAACTGAAAATTAAAGGAGTGATTCATGGACAGAAGCAAGATGCACATGGCAGCAATCCTGTTCTTCCCCACCCTGATATTCATGCCCATCCCAATTTAAAAATACTATTCCAGTTATTCCAGGTCCAGCCATATACTGAAGGAAGTCTGAGCATGTGTTCTTTTGACAGTTCTTCCCTTAGGCATCTCCGTCTTCTTGGGAGATCCTTTGCCTTGCTGACAAGCTGTGAAGTCTGGATCCAAGCATCTCGATCCTGCTAGCAAGCAATTGCTGCAAAGAATAAATTCACATTGTCCTATGTGTTATTCTGTATGCTGGTGCTGACACTATTTCTTTAACCTTTTTGTTAAGGTTACAGCTAGAGAGAGTTGAATGGAGACCCTTTACGTGTTTATAGGAGTATGTGAATATTAATTGCACATGACTGCCACACCAACTACCTCCTAACAAGCTTGCCTGTCTGCTGTCCTCCATGGGCTTTCTTCTGTCAGAGATTATAGAAGCCTTTGAAAATGCTGTGTGTGCATCTCACGGGTGGTATAACCAGGTCCTGTGGAGTGCAGGCAACTTTCCTGTGTTGTTTACCATACTTTTTCCTCACTGTTGCCAACTTCTTCCCCTTAGAAACCTCTTGGAGACTGCCTAGGATGACAGTCTGTCTTTTGGAGAATGCCACAGAGCAGGTGTGCCGAGGCAGCATGTGAAACCACTGGGCAGGGCCTGCATTTCCCATAACAAGCAAAGACACCAGCACAGAACCAGGAATTATGCATTAGTCATCCTTACAATTACATTGTCTTTTCTTCTCACCTTATGAATGGATCTTGCAATATCTGTAGTTGCAGATATCTGATCCTCAGAAGCAGATTGCACAGTTGCTGCAGATAAACTCGGAAGAAGGGAATTGAGGAACCTTAACCCTTATGTTAGCAAATTCTTCTGGTCATCTGATGTAATTGCAGCCATGGAATCTCCCATCTTTGCTTAGGCTGCATCTCCTCTATAAATTCACTGTATACATTTAATTTCATGTTTACTAAATCCCTGCTAGCATTACTGAGAGGAAATTTGGCCACGGTACCAAGACCTGCAGCTCTTGAAATGTAATGTTGACAGACATCTCTTTGATGTTTTGGGCAAGTCACCTTGCCTCACTGCAACAATTTCCCTAGCTTAAAAATGGAATAATGATAGCTACTCATACAACTAAAATGAGTAGCTTCCTTTGGCCCTCTGAACATGTAAAACATTCTGCAAGTGTTCATTACATGTTCTTACTAACACTTACTACTACTATTATTATCATTATTATTATTAGTGCATTAGTGCAGATCACTGCTAGAGCAGGGGAGCAGCCCTTCTAGTGCAGCAGCTCTGCATTGATCACTCACCATCCCCTGGTGCAGTTGTACTTAAACTCTGCTGCTGTCTGACCCTTAAAAAAGCTGACTGTCCAATCTGAATTCCTGACTTGGAATAAAGGTTTGAACCTCTGTATTTTGTTATCATTCCTGCTCATGCACACACAAAAAACAGTGTCTCATGCAGAGTTTTACAACTACATAAAAATAGTGGTCAGATCTGGATTTTGTGAATGTGGACAAAAAGTTCTGTTGAAGTGCTCATTTTTGGTAATCATGTTTAAGACGTGTAAAGCAGCCATATACAAGTTCTATGGCTTGTTTTTCACAGTACCATGCCTATGAGAGAGTGAATGACAGGAAGGTGTAGTATTCCAGGCATTTCTTTGGGAGAAATAATTTTCCTCTTCTCTTTGCTGTACAGGAGATATTTGGCTACAAAACTCAAGGCTGCCGAAAGGCCTTGTGCATTGCTGGATACATCTTGTCTTGTGGGGCTCTGAGGCTGCTGTTTTACTGGAAGCCAGAGTGGGATGTGTGGGTCAACTGCATCCGATGCAGCCTGGAAGAAGCAGATATTGTTCTGCTTAGAACAACAGTAGGTGCCTACTTTAATCTTTTAATTAGTCCCTAGTAGGTAGCTATTTGGAAGGTGAGTTAACTGTAAGACATCCAGTTAGCTGATGAGTTAGAAATCTCTTACCTTGCTGGTTTCGTGCAATAATATCTTATGTGTACCATTTTTGATCTAAAGAATTTCAAAGTATTCCACAAATTATGTGTATGATGATGATGGGAGTGGAGGGTAACAGCTGATCAGACAAGGTGAGAGACATTGGGGTGATAAAAACTGTAATATCTGCTGTTTCAAGACTGTTCTCAGTCCTTCCTCCTCCCCTCTACCATCCCTGTGCTTTCTACATTGTAGCCTTGTGCAGATCTAAAGCACCTGTTTATTTGGCAGTATTCAGCAGATCCAGTTTCCCTCCCTTGGCTGTTCTGGCGAAGATGTCCCTCTCTGCCAAAATTTATAGACTGGGCCAAATTAAAGATTTGTCTAGCAGTGTCCCCAGCAGTGTCCAAGTGTGTCATGAGGGATCAGTACACAGGAGAGGCCAAGCCTACACTACTTGTTTTCTTGGCTCTTTCCATTTTCCATCAGCCCTTCCCTATGACCAATAAGCTTGCAATCCTGCAGGTAATGCTTTCAGAGCTGGAACATTTTGTTAGTAGTTTCCTGATACAGGTCTCTGTCTGTTGAGGACTGTACTCTAGCACTCCAACATATGCAAACCTGGTTTTATTTCATGGAAACTACCACAACACTAAGGAAGCAAACTGAGACTTGGGTCTGAATCCCAGCTGAGCCTGAATACTCTGGGAGCTGGCAGGGTTGGTTTACTTCCAGAAATTTGATTTGTTCTGCTTCAAAGATTCCTGAACAACGGCATTTTCAATGTTTGCAGTTGCAAAATGGATCACTTACTGCCTCTGTGTTTGAGCTGCCTTCTTAAATGAGCAGAGCAGCTTGTAGTTAAAATCCTGTGGTTTTGAAAACCAAAGATCTGCCTGTTGAATACTTTGTAATGAAACAATCTGCATCCTAATAGTCTGGGGTATGTTTTTTTCTTTTATTAAAAACATCATATTAGGCTTAATATGCCTTTTTAATCTTCAGTTCAGATTGCATTTTAATTACCTATTCTTGTGTGCAATTTTAAAAAGATGTGCCATGCCAAGCACTTTTCAAACAAATGCATTTTTAAATGATCCTTGTGTAATTAAACAGGAATTGAATAACATTATATGTTCTTGTTATCAAAAAGCTTTCTCAAATATTCTCTGGGTATCTGAAAATTTAAGATTTCTTTCATGATTCTTTGTGTTAAAATGACAGTTTTGTTTTGTTTTGCTACATTCTGATTATATCAGTTCTCAAATGTGATGGCTACTGCTAATGAGGATAAAAGTAATTTCATCAGCTTGATCCTTGAAATTATCTTTTGCTTCACATAAAACCTTAATTCTTAAGTAATCATTATCTCTGCATTTGCAATATAAGAGCCTATTAACTCACTTTTGTTATTGAATTTTGATTCACTTTAGTTCAAATGATGAGCACCTGTGTTATTCACTGGTTCCCATCTCAATCTGCATCCCACTGTCTACTCATTCTGAAATCTAAATTAAAAATATCAGAAAATAAATGTAATTCTACTCAAAAGACCAGTTTAAGAAGAAAAGTAGGCAAATAAGATATTTAAACGTTATTAAAGTTCTTTTTTAACACCTAAATTATTCCAAAGGTTTCATATTTTGTACAAAAATCTTTTTTACTCTTCCCTTTTCCAATTAAATTTTCACAACTGCGAAATTGCTCACAAACAGAATGTAAGTCAGTCTCATAGTTGGCCTTAATGCATGTAGTTCAGTGTTTGGGACTGAAACTTACCATGAGGCTGCTCCCTACAGTAGTTGCTCTAATCTCTCAGACTGTATTACCAACACTTGTTGTCAGGCAGTTCTAGTGATCAACTTACTGTATAAAAAATGGGAAGGTCATGAACTCAGTTTGTGGTGAAAGCTTGTCTAGGGTGCCATAAGTGCTGACAAACTTCTTCCAATGAAGTGTTAACTCAGGAGTGACTGTGTAGAGGTACTGGCACTAAACATGCATTTTACAGCACAGTGCTGTGTTCCTTTTGATCTTCCCTTTACAGCAGGGTCACTGCATCTCAGATTGTCCTGTGCTGTTTGCCTGTCCTAGATCTTGACCTGGGTGTTCACATTCCATCCTTACCAGCCAAACACCAGACCTCTGGTCACTGAAGTATTTGCAGTGCTCACATTTTGACAGGACAGTGGTTCTGTTCCTATTCTAATTATGTTTCTCTAAGTCACAAGTGTTGGGAGGCTTCTGTTGATTAATCCTTAGGAAGAGCAGTGCTCTAGAAAGGCTACTGTAATCATTGACTCCAAGGTGAAAGTGGGTTTGGTCTGTGTTTGGGACAAATTGTGACACTTCTCTTCTATATTCAGGATGATTTTCGGATTTATTCTCGTAAGACTGTGACATGGATCTCTGTGTCTGCATTTGTCAAAAGTGGATCAGACTATCCAGCCACTGAGGAAGACTCAATCTTCAGCAAAGCCATAATGAAGCCAAGTTTGCAAGTAAGTAAAATATTCCCTGCAGCATCTGGGGGATGACGGCAAATCTCAGCCATGCTTCATGGAGTGAAAGTGGCCTGTGAAACACATCCAGCTAAGGATCTTGCAGCTTGAGGAACGCAGTGAGCTGTGGAAAAAGAAGAGAACTGTTCTCAACGGTACTCGCCTCTGTAAAAATCCTCTCTTTTTCTGAGGGGGTTTATGAAATGAGAATTCTCACTATTTGTGACAGAAAACCTTTGTTTTAAGTAGGAGAGCTTCTGGAGACTGGGGTTGACAGTGGAGAATCAGAGTTCCAAATAAAAAAATCATTCCTGTCATAGGAATCAAGGAATTTAGGAGTGACTGTATGTCTGAAAGGAGACTGTGCAGAACTGAATGCAGCCCCAGTAAAATGAAAACAGGGATGAATGCAGCTGATGGGGAATAGAACAGAGAAGTGCCTGAGCTACATCAGTATTTCCAGAAATGTTTCATCAACACATCTTGCTTCCTTGCCTTTGTATGCACCAATTTGTTTTTTAAAGTACATTTGCTGGAGTCAGGTTAGCAGGAGTCACTGTTAACTGTTTTTGCAAAAATGTAACCTGGTCTCTGCCAGTTCCATAGATTTGAGATCCCTGTGAGACACTGTGGAGAAGGTAGACAGGATGGATTGATCCAAGCAGATCTCAATGTCCCTCATGAGCTGAGTAAATGTAATTATCCCATGTCTAAAACATGTACCAGACAGTTCAGTTATGTACCTTGCTTAACATTACATGTTAAGTTTGTGTGAGCAATAGGAATGCAAAATGATACATTTGCTAATATCTGGCTCTTGATTATAGATACCAGAGCACTGCACCAAGGAATCCTGAAAAGAACTATTTTCCCTTTCAGGAAATAAATTTCTAACTTAATAGAATTTCTTTTTTTATATCTACAACAATTTTTAGTAAATATTTTCAATATAAACCCAACTTCAGCTGAGCAAAGTTGTTGCTATTTCCGCTGTGGGCGTATATTAATGTACCTAGGGAAGTTTAGTGCCAACTAGTTTAATCAACTGGCACAATATGAAGAAAGTGGAGGCAGGTCTGTCTGATTCTTTTGAGGATCTAATTAGTACAAAAGCCAAATATAGCCTCAAATAATAGACCCTTTGAACACCACTTTCTTATCCATCAAAACATCTAGATAGAAAAGACCATATTTCAAAGCAGGGAAGAGAGAACAGTTTAATCCTTCCCTAGCAATTCAAAAGCCCTTACTTACAAGTCAATTATAAAGTGTTTTTGCCATTTAAGCTACCTAAGTCCACAGAGTTCTGTGTAGTGCCCAAGAGCTCTCCAAGGACCTCTTCCAACAGGGAGCTGAGTCTCTCGCCTCCCACTCCAGTTTTTAGCATTGCAGATCTTGCAGCTCCTATTGCATGAAATCCCAACTTCAGACCTCTTGTTAAGTTAATGACTGTGGTTATAGCTCCATTTTGAGTCAGTGGATGAGTTGAGCCTGGATTTCATTGGCCTATAATAATGCTTATTGCGCTGGGTAGGGAGAGTTCCCTGGAGCTGATTTCTTTATCACTCCTGTGTACATGTGTATAGCCCTGCCTTCTGCCAGCTGATAGGAAGTGCCATTATCTCTAATAGGCTTTGTTATTGTCGTGCAGGACAAGACAGACTCCTCTTGCAAGTTATAAATGACAGTGTGTGTTCCTAATGGATAACTGCTCTGCAAGGGCTTTGTATTTGCAGTGACTCAGTATCCTGGGATGGCCTTTCTTTGTCTGTTGACACATCTGTTTAGCTGAAGGACTCAGCACTAACCTTGGAAATGGCCCAAAGCCCCCTGCTTTTCCTAAAGCCAGACAAGGGAGCTGTTGGCTGAGGACAGGCTTTTTTAGCTGCCTGTGTACCCACCATGGCATCAGTGATCTCTTACATTCATTCTGTGAGATCAGAATGAAGATTTTTCTCTTCTTCACAAAGAACACTGCTTTGTACTTGCCTGACCTAAAGATCTGTAAGGCTTACTGCAACCTGCACTGAGTTGGGGATCCCAATCTATAATTCAGCTAGGGACTCAGTGTATGCAGTCCTGTCTTCTCTCCCTCCTTGTCCCCTTAAAATTTCCTTTATCTTGACCCCAGTGAGGATACCTAGATGAGATGTGTGAGCAAGTCTCAGAGTATTTTTATTTGCTGTGTTGCATATATTGTTGTCCCTGTTTTGTTTTCCAGGTGAAAACTATCCAAGTACAAAAAATCCGCTATGCTTGGAATATCTATGCAAAACAGTTCCAGAAAGTTGGGTGAGTTGACTGCACTGATTGCACAAGTCTCTGAGGAAGTCAAGTGTCTTTGTGAATAATGTCCTAAGGAAAACACTTTCTTTCTGTTTTAGAGTCCTAGAAGACCACTACACTTGCTCAGCTATACATGATAAATTTGGTTCTGGCCTCACCTGCAATGAACAGAGTGTCAGGTACACATTTTAACACATGAACACTTAACATATGGATTTCAAAGAGATGTGAATTCCTTCTGTTGGTGCACTTCTCAGGAGTTTTCTTGTGTATTTATTAATATGCACATAATTTTAGATGAAACAGCCATGCATGGAAATATTGAATGAAAAGGGCTAGAGAATATTGTTTATTCCTTGTCAAAAGTTTTTGAAGTGTCTCAGTATTCATCACTGTTATTGTTCTGAATCAAGAAATAACTATGTCCTGTAACTAACTTTAAGTTCTTATTTGGAGCAAGAGAAAGTCTCTGTGAACGAGTGCAGATAAGTTGTGTGTTTGCTTCTTTGCTGGGGCTCCAAATTGACTAGTTCCTGTCATTGAACTTATTCTCATAAACTACTGTATCATTAAGCAAGTTACAGAACATGTATTTATGAAACTGCTAGAGAAATAATCTTCAGTTGATTGAATACTGAAAATCCAGCTCCTGACCTTAGCTCATGTCAAATCTTACATTCCAATCATTCTTAACTTTTTTCAAAATTATTTGGGTTTGGATCATTTAGTTTTAGATGCAAAATTCCTTTGTTTATAGTGTCTCAAAGTAATTTTTGTGTGATGGAAACGTTTGCCTAATAGGTTGTGTTGCATGTCTTGTCTGCGTAAGTAAATGTCACTGGTACAGCCATCCTTTTTGACATAAGTGCTGTGGGGACATTTACTTTTTTTCTTGGAGAAATATCCTCCCAGTCTTTAAACTGGGATCAAAAAAGTTGTCAGGACTACTGAAATCTGCATTTTCTTGAGTGAGTGACATTGTCACTATTTTATCTGTGAGTGATGTATCTTTATCCCATACAGGAGAGTTATATGTGGGCCAAACAGTATTGATGTTCCAGTGATCCCTATTTGGAAACTACTCATCAAAGAGGTTAATAATTTCTGTTGCTTTTATTCTAAGCTGCTTGGGAGGCCATGTGTGCATATAGTTGATTCTACATCTGATGTAACTTCCTGCTATTCACTCTTCAAGCACATTTCTTTTTCAAATCCTGTTGGAAAGATGTTCCATGAAATCATCATAAATTCATTCATTCTCCCTTGTTCCCTATCCTCCATGCCCCTGCCTGTGTATCTGCTTGGTATTTCTATGTATCTGTGTCGTGGGAGCTCATTCTATTTGCCTTCTGAGGGCCATTGAAGGTTTCCAAGCTGCACTGGAAATCAAACCTTCCAGACAAGGGCAGTCTCTTAATCAACAAAGGTTAAATGAACAGCAATACCTGGTACATGCCTACAGCTGCACAGAGATCCAATGAGCTCATGATTTTGGGTACAGAGTACCAATATCTCTTTCAGACAGTAACAGCTGATATGTGGCCTAAACAGGGTGTTTGTGGCGATGTGCTCATGGTATGTGAGCCTCTTGCTCACAGCACAATCTGCTTTTCTCTCACCTTCCCCAACAGGTTGGACTGTGTAGGTATATGGGGCCTATTTAAATGTGGCCAGCTCTTTACTCTTGCTGTCTCTTCAAACAGGTCCTAAATCCATTTTACGTGTTCCAGCTGTTCAGTGTGTGTCTGTGGTTTGCTGAAGATTACATGGAATATGCCAGTGCCATCATAATCATGTCTCTCCTCTCAATATTTTTGACTGTATATGATCTTAGAAAGGTGAGACACCTCCCATTTTCCACAAGGCAGATTTACTTCTAATGTCTGGGAAAGGCCAGCATGTTACAACATGCACACAGTGCTGCCAGACCTACTCAGAGGTTTAGTCTTGTGACATTGTGTAGTAGCAGGTGCAATGGCCTGGCCTCCTAGTCATGATAATCTCTGTGTGGTACCTTATCCACATCCTCCCTTCCCCATTCCAGTGCTTCACTTTATGACATTTTGTTATGCTCTCAGTAATTAAGGTGGGGAATGTCTTTCTCTGTGTGGTTGCATAGTTCCTGGTAGAGCTGGAACCCAGTTTCTGAAGGCTCTCATAACTACAAATAAGAAAAGAAAATAATTGTTAGTGGACAAATTGCATAATGTAAGTAAGATGTAACACTTCTGTGTGTTCTTCTTTAATTTATAGCAATCCATTAAACTGCACAGACTGGTTGAGTCTCATAACAACATCATGGTCACTGTCTGCAGGAATAAGGAAGGTGACTCCTCTATGCTTCTTTTTTTCCATGTGTTTTGTTTCTCTAGCAATTTAAATCAAACCCAAGCAAGCATAGTAACAGACTTAGTCTGAAGTGGTTTTCCTCTTCTGTTTCTCAGCTCAGTTAACTCACTTCTGCACATTGAGTTAGCTTGACTTAAAAATATGTTGTGGCATATCAAACATATTAATTATTGAGTGCAGCCTTAGCAGAAAATTATCAGGAAAACTAAGTAGTTTTTCTCAAAGCAGTGTTGACATAGCCAACAACATATCCATTTAATGGATGTGAGTCCACCTAATTGTTCCATGCAGTCTGTTCATTGTCAAGGAGAGCACAAACCAAAGAGATGAAGTCAAATAAAGAAATACAGATCCAAGGCTCATCAGTTAGGTCAGTGTCTTGGAACAGTAACCATTGGTTGGGCTCCTGGGTAGATAAGGAGGAATTCTACAGCTGGAACTTATGCTTAGGCTTTTCTTAAATATTGGAGGTTGTCCTACTGTGGCCCTTTGTTTATCAGCCATTATAAAGAATTCTATTGAGCAAGTACTTCCTTGTATTTTTTTCCCCTTGCTACAGATAAATATATGAAGAACACGAAGTTTGCTTTACTTGTCACTTTCAGGTTTCCAAGAGCTGGAATCACACCATCTTGTTCCTGGAGATATGCTGATTTTGAAAGAGGGCAAAACCCTTTTGCCTTGTGATGCCATCCTGGTCAGTGGGCAGTGCACTGTAAATGAAAGCATGTTGACAGGTACAGCTCATCCCTCCCAGGTTTGCCACCTGAACACCCATGGCTTCAGCCAGTGACACAGGACAGACAGTGTTATCTTTTACATTCCTTTCTGTGAGACAGTCCATAGCTGGCTGAGAAAGGGAATCTTTTAGTTCAGTATAATAAAGATTGAATTGTTGTTAATTGTCTAAACAGACAATATGGACTTTAGGAAAGGCAATTTATACTTTTCTACCTTCCTGGGGCGCAGCATTTAGGAAGAGGTAATCTGATTAGAAGGGAAAGAGTGAACAGTGGAGAGGAGTGATAAAGACAGAAGAAAAAAATGAATATGAAGCAAAGTTGTTCCTACTCAGGGCCCACAGTCCACTCTGGCTGCAGGAGTTTCTGTCACTCACTGGATGTCTCATTGTTGCAACATCTCCAACCTATGGAGTGTCTGTCTAGCCCTGCAGACACTTAGCCTCACATTCCTGTGATAGCAGTGGAGGACACACCAGTTGGGAGGGGTCACTGGAAAGCAGGATTTTTGGTGCAGGAGGAGGTCACAGTTCTATTTCTTATCTTTAAATTTGGTCTTGGTCTGAATCAAACTGAAACTGACAGTTCTGAAATTTCATATAAATGAGAAATTCCAGAAACACTTCGTTTAGAAAACTTCAGCTGTCACAAAAAATTTCTTCTTCACCTTAGTGTCTGCTGTGACATAAGTAGGGTATTTGTCACCTGTCAAGCATTGAGCTAAAGGCTCTCCTTTTTACTAGAGAGAGAGAATAGGGAATATCATGTTCCCATCTGCTTAATGGAATGTGTAGTGACCTGCACATGAGGTTCAAATTAGGTAAACAACTCGTGGCCATTCAAAGGCAGTCAGGCAACACCAGCTCAGGCACTTTTCAAGTCTCTACATCGACAGCCAGGGTTTGGAGTCCTTGGACTGCTTTCAGTTCTCAGGTGTACATGAAGCTGCTGTGCTGATGTAAAGGAAAACTCTTCTGTGGCAGTCTGTTTGTTTGCTCTATTTGTTTGTTTTAAGTTCTATTCTCTTTGAACATGTCAAAATATAAAAGTAAAATTTCTGTAAACTGGTTTCTCTAACCAGGTAAATACCTTTAACTTAGCACCTAGATATCTAGGTACCTATTTGAAAGTCAGCAGGCTGTTATTAAGTATACTGCAGTTTTCCTCATCTGAGCTAATCTTCCCTAGGAGAAAGTATTCCAGTAACAAAGACCCACCTACCTCAAGCTGATAATTTCAAGCCCTGGAGAATGTACTGTGCAGAGGATTACAAAAAGCATGTCCTCTTCTGTGGAACAGAGGTCATCCAGACCAAGGCAGATGACAGAGGAGTAGTGAAAGCTGTGGTGCTGCGGATTGGTCAGTCAACACTTGATTTCACCTTTCCTTCCGTGATTTTTCTCACTGGAACAGTCTGAGAGTGTATCAAATCACATTAAGTTAAAGGCACTAATCCATATTTACAACAGGCAGATGGAGAATCATTATCCTGGGCTGGGTTAAGTTATGATTGTTTCTTTTTGCTTGGCGTAACTTCTACAAAATCTGACAGCATATAATTATGAAAAACAATATTGCTTTGTTTCTAAGACATTGAAAAAATCCTTCCCCCTAAGACACAAAAACCTGTTTTCTATATTCTGCAGATAAGGTCGCATACACTAAAATGAAATTCATAAGTTCCAGAAATTATGAATAATTTTGAAGCCCCCCAGTCTTTGCAGAGAATTTTTTGAAATATTTTCCCCTTGGAATGATTTTAATTTGTCTTCCAGGTTTCAACACAGCCAAGGGGGATCTGGTGAGGTCCATTCTCTACCCTAAACCTATGAACTTCAAGCTGTATAGAGATGCCCTCCGGTTCCTGATGTGCCTCATAGCATTTGCAGCCATTGGGATGATCTACACAGTGTGTGTGTTTGCACTTAATGGGGTGAGTTACTGAATGCAGGAGAAATGGTTCACCTGAAACCCTTTTAAAACAGTTCACTCATTCTCATGCATCAAGGTCAATGTGAGAGGAGTTATACACTGTAAACAGTAGTTCTGCAAATTTTAAAGTGATTTAGAACTTCAGAAGCTTTCAAGAAATCATTTCATGCCATGATAATTGTCTGCCAATATAAAGTCCAAGTCCTGGGTTGTAAGGCTTGTTCTGTAATTCAGTTTTTGAATCATTTTTCTCCTGGTGAATAATCTACAATCAGTTGGCTCAGAAGAATATTTCCCCTTAGGATATCAAAGGAAGTGTGTTTAAGAACATATTCTTGTGTCTGCTTTGCAGTTTCTCCTTTTTTTTTTTTTTTTAATTTAACTTCCCCATTGTAATATGTAAAATACATGCTGATGCTATCTCAATTGCTGAAATTGTCTTGTCAATCTTTTAAGATTGAATCACAGAATCTACTCAATGCTTTCTCTTCTGTGGGGGTTTATCTAAAGGTGGGTGGCAAGCACTTCCTTGTAACATAAAATAGATACAAAATATTATCACACTGGTGTGTTCTGTGGTCTGAGACAATATCATAGAGAACCAGAATATGATGGAAATTCAGCACATCAAATGCAGCATGATTTGTGGTCCACCTCCCAGGCTCAGAAGTAGTTACAGTAGATATCTATGATGGTTTGCAAGTACTTCTGAACTGCAGCTTTGCTTTAGTTTGCAGTGTCTCAGTCTTGGGACCCCAATTTGAAAAGCATTCAATCCTTTAGCATTCATTTCAACTGCCCAGAATAAGGATGCCCACACTCAGCATCATGGCAGTCAGCTTTACACTGACCTCTAAGCTCCCAAATTATAGCTGACTTTTACAAATGTAACCTATTTCCACGTCCACAGGTAAAAGCAATTTTCTTTCACAATTCCTAGAACATAAGGTCAGAAGAAATCATTAGCTCATACATTGTGCCCTCATTTTCAGCACCATCCCATATGTCTCACCTGTCACCTCAGCATGGAGTCCAGAGCTGTGCCTGTAGGCATTTGGATGAATGCCCATATAAATAGCAGGTTCCTGTGTACTGTGTCATGGGAAAATGGGATTGACTGAGGGTGCAATGATCTAGCTGGCATGTTTGAACAAGTGTTTTGGAGGAGCTGTGAACTCTACCTGGCAGGTTTGTTTGCATGGAGAATGGATGAAGGCCTGGAGGCTGCTCTTTAGCAGTGTGGAGGCTTTAAAGCCTCTGGTTAAATTAAGCCTAATAATTTCTTATGGAGATGAATACAGGATAGACCATGGGCAGAAAACTTTACAGCCTGGAGCACCTGCTGGGGAGCAGCATTCCTTGCCACTCTCTTCCTGATAACTGTCCTTGTTATCATGTCAGGAGGAGACAGGAGAAGTGGTGAAGAAGGCTTTGGATGTTATCACTATTGCTATCCCACCAGCTCTGCCAGCTGCCTTGACTACAGGAATCATTTATACCCAACAGAGGTTGAAGAAAAAGGGCATCTTTTGCATCAGCCCACAGAGGATCAACATGTGTGGACAGTTGAACCTTGTCTGCTTTGACAAAGTAATGGCTGTGTGGCGGTGATGCCCTCATGGGTAATGGGAGCCTTGCTGGGGGTGGGAGGCTGGGCTTTGATTGAGCATTTCCACTGTATTTGAGAAACACAATGACCATTGCTGCGTTCTTAAGCTCGTGTTGTCTGAACAGAAGCTGTGGCAAATTCTTTTTTTTTCTTGGAATCCAGGAATTGTCTGGTAGTCCTTTTGCTCCACACCATGCTGGTATTTTCTGGACAGTAACTTCTTAAAATAAGTCTTGTTTTTTATTCCTATTGGAGCTCTCATGTGGGAAGTTAATTTAAATGTACATTTTAACTTAGACTGGCACCTTAACAGAAGATGGCCTGGATCTCTGGGGCTTCCTGCCCTCTGAAAGAAACTGGTAAGACTCCTTGACACATCTAAATTTGGTGGGGTAGTGATTGGATTCTTCTAGCAGACAAAGGACCTAATCTGAAGGACAATTATTGTTTAACAGTTAAGCTGTTTGAAGTTCCCCATGTTTAGATTTTAACATTTATTTCTATATTCTCTGGAAAATGAATTGCTTGCCTTATCCCAGGGGTCCTGCTCCACGTGAAAATATGCAGCCATTGTTGCCAGCATTTGGGACAGCATGTCTGGGCAGAGAGTGTTCAGTTAACAGGCTGGATTAGATCTCAAAGATGCAGTGTAATCCCAAACCTTTATGACAGGAAGTCACTGTTACCCACAAGATTGACACTCTGTTCTTTCAGTGGCCTTGATTTTGCCCATTCACATTTCCAGAAATGTGCATACACAGAGTTGTTCTTATATCAGCTTCAGAACTCAAAGAATCTTTGCACAAGCCTCAAGGAAGATATTTTATAATAATCTCTCCATCCCACTGGAGTCCCTAACTAGGCATAACACACCTGATTTGAGCATGCGTGTCCCAGCCTAAAATAGGTGCATGAAAAGCGGTCCCCAGAACGTGTGTGGTCTGGTCTCAGGATGAGACTTTAACTGCCCCCAATTTAAGACTTTTTTTCTGTTAGTCTTATGTTGTTTGGTGTTCTCTGAGAGTAACTTTTATGTTCTCTTTTGCTTTAGCTTTCAGGATATTCAGAGTTTCCCTGCAGACCATGACCTGCCTTGGGGCCCAGTGTTCAAAGCCCTGGCAGTTTGTCATTCATTAATTGTTTGGGAGGGCAAGATCCAAGGAGACCCACTGGATGTGAAAATGTTTGAGGCCACTGACTGGGTAAAGCTGTGATTTGTTGTTATGCAAACAGTGGGGAGATCACCTTGCCATCTCAGGTTTAGCCAGACACCTATCAAAGTTATGAAAAACTCAGGAATTCTGTTAAATAACTCCTGTGAAACAGGAATAATTGAGTTTCTTTTGACACCAAAAAATAATTTTGTTCCTCACAATCATGTTGTGATGGTAAAAAATCTAGATGATTTGTGGAATACTTCAAGAGCAGAGCTTTCCACATTAATACAAATTCATGTGTATTGTTTTCTCATTGAATCTATGTTATATCTAAAGATTTTTCTTTAAGTGTGTTGTAATGAATAAAGGATTTATTGTCAGTGAGAGGACATAGTCTATTTGCTGTGCAAGGATACAGCATTGTCTTAGAGAACCTGGTGAGGCTTTCTATTTGATTGCCAAGAGAAGCAGTGGATTTTCCATTATTGGAAGTTTTTTGTCTGACATCAGACAGGCCCCTCCCAGGAATGAATAAGATACCTTGTTTAGAGGCAAGGAAAAGCTCTACATGGATCCTTGAGGTTCATTTCAGCTATACTGGTGTTGCAGTCTGAAATATTTTTGTCTTTCAATACACAGGTGATAGATGATTCCAGTGGACATCAGATTGAAGGTCAAGAATCCACATATGCCACAGTTGTTAGACCTGGGCTTAAAACCACCACTGTAAGTTGTGCAAGATTCACATCCATGATCAAGTTAGACTGTCAGTGTAAGGGTTGCCTTTCAGTATAGGAAAGCTTGGGTGTGTGTCCTTGTCCAATAGAGCTCTTCCCCACTTTGTCTTTCCTGTACTGCCTGCAGAGAGATTGCCTTGCTCTCTCTGATTTCAGTTGCTGCTCACACCAGAAACAGGGGGATGCTGGCTTAGAGATCGTCCAGCTCAGAGATCTGCCTGTAATTGTGGCTTGAGACTTAGTCTGAACTCAGCTGAGTAGGGAATGCAATGGTGCATGGTGGCTGATGTCAGACCCTTACTGGTGACATAACTGATGGGACACTCTCTGATAAGCATTTTCCTTTTGCAAGACCAGTGTAAGACCTAACAGTCTTACTAAAGAAACAGGACCAGTAAATTCCTTTCAGTAAATTAAATTTAGAGGTCTGCTAAAATTGTCAGGGAACTTTTCCTACTGCCTGAGCTAAATATTTCTGCACAAATTTTATCTCGTCTTTATGTACCAGTCATTTCTGTCTAAGTGTGACAAATACATCATAGTTGGCTTCTTACTATGGCCCAAAGGACAGACCTAAAATTCTTCAATCTGGGTTGAAAATCCTTGCTAGAGTATGTAATCCACTTGCTTTTCTCCTAGGCCCCAGTGGAAGGAATTACCATTTTACATCAGTTTCCATTTTCCTCTGCCTTGCAAAGAATGTCTGTCATTGCCCAGGAAATTGGTGGGGATCCACAGGCCTTCCTAAAAGGGGCTCCTGAAATTGTAGCCATGCTGTGTAGAGCAGAAACAGGTAACAAACATTTATAAATGCATCCTAGAAACAGACTTTGGATGGTGCAATGAAATGGAAGGCCCAAATGAGATTTCTGCTGAAGACTTTATACTAAAGCCATAAAAATGTCTCTGTTGTATTCCAAGTCTAAGGTTAAGCTCTCACATAGCTCTTCTCAACAAAGGATTTTGAGAGAGATAAGAGATGAAAGTAACCACCAACTCTTGTAGAAGGTGTACAGTCTCTGGCAGAATAGATGTTTGGAAAAGTTGGCTATAGGTTTGCCCCACCACTAAAAAGTTGGGGTTTTTTCTCCAAACCTTGGGAGGGCAGCTAGAGAAGCATAGATCCTTCATGACACCCTGGAAGAAGGTAAGTCTTTGCAGTTTAGGACCTAAGTTCAAAATGAAAAAGGAGAGGCAAAGATTTTCTTATTGAACAAAATTAAGTTCAGCTCCTTTCTTTGATGTGCTTGGCCTATCTGTAGACTCTAGGTCTATAAGGCCTTCTGGGACATAAACCTTGCCTGCTCCAAGGCTTCCTTGTATTAGAAAGCAGTTAAGTGCTGTGATAAACTGTGTTTTCCTCCTTTGCACAGTCCCATCGAACTTTGAAAGCAAGCTCCTGCTCTACACAGCCCAGGGCTTTCGGGTCATTGGGCTGGCCTGGAAATCTCTGCAGGCAGGGAAGCCACCTGCTGCTCTGACAAGGTAAGCCAGATCCTTCAGAGATCATCTGTGTCCCTGACAAACCTCTAGTTCATGATTTAGGGATGGGGTGTCTACTAAATTCCGTTCTCAACTGCATGTGATCAACTGTAAAAAAACAATAGCACAGGTGAAAGTAAAAATATGGGGGAAAACAGAATTGGAGTTGCCACAAGTTGTTTGCTTAGGTCCAACTGTCAAGAGGAGCAGATACATCAACTAAGGTGTGTTACTTTGTTGTACAGTCCTCAAATGAGAAGGTCTAGTGTGCAGGAACTTGCCAAATCAGACCACCACAGTATGGGAATCCTGCAGGAAATTTGGGGTTGTGGTACTGAATTAGCACTGCTGGTATTGAAATAGTACCACAAAAGACAGACATCCTGGGACTGCAGAAAATAAACAAATTATTGTAATTCTTTTGAGCTAGGTAGGATGGTTATAACTGGTTATCACCAAATCCAGTGGTGATAAAAGTAAAATAATTAAACCTGTCTGTTTCTTTTTGACTGTTAGGGAGGAGGTGGAATCTGATCTGACATTCCTGGGCCTGCTGATAATGGAGAATCGATTAAAGAGGGAGACAAAGCCTGTTCTGGAAGAGCTCAGTGCTGCCCACATCAGGACTGTTATGGTCACAGGTATCTAAAAACGGTGGATTATTTTTGTGGTCACTGGCCCAGACAGGGTGTCCAGCAATGTTTAAGTGAGAAGTCTGCTGTTTTCAACACCACTGGTAGGAAGGCATGGCTATTTAATCCAAGAAGCATCCGTGTTTTAATAATGGCATTGGGTGAACCATGTTCTCCCAGGCAACCTCAGCAGGCTGTGTCTGATTCTAATAAAGGCATGTCATGCTAGATCCCTTTTTTTGTAGGGCCTCCTGAAATGAGCAGAAATGGAGCATGCTCAGGACAAATCTCCAAACCTTTTGACATCTGTAACTCATGCTTACCAGTGCCTGTTTATCTTTTTTTTTTTTTTTTGATGGGCTATTCTATCCAAATCCAAACCAGATTTGGATAAAATAACCCCAAGTTTTTCCACTGTCCAAAGACTTGGCCTCATCCCTTTCAGCTCACATACAGCACAGCCAATCAATGAGAACCAGAGATGCCAGCAGAAACTCAGCACTGAACCCCTTATTGGTTTTTTGTCTAAAGCAAATAATTGAGGAGCACATTCCCCACATGGACTTCTTCAAGCTGAATATGAAAATACTTCATGTCCAAATCAAAATGTTTCTTTTCCAAATGAAAATATATTTGAGTATGATTGAGACAAACCTTATCTGCAAAGTTTTAATCTTTATCAAAAGATTGAAAGTTATGCACAGACACTGAAATCTTACTGGATATATTTGAAAACTTGGAATTCAGGCTAATGAATAAACAATCCCTTACTGCAGAAATTTTTAGATAACACTTCCTTTGATTTTTGTAGGGGACAACATTCAGACAGCTATAACGGTTGCCAAAAATGCTGGCATGATTGCTCCAACACACAGAGTGATTCTTGTGGAAGCAAGCAAAGTGCCTGAATCTTTTTCAGCATCTATAACCTGGAAATTGCTAGAAGAAAACAAAATTGAAGATTACAGAAGCCTGGTGAGCATATCAGGTTTTGTACAGAAGGAAAACAAACTAAGATGGAACGCTTTAAATAAGGAGTGGGATTATGCTGGTATAACAGAGAACTGGCATTCACTATCAGATTATGTGCTAGAAGTGTTTATGAAGAGGGGATCTTTATAAAAATGTGCTCCCATAGAACTTACTTCCTAGTAAGCTTCCTATGTGTGAACACATTTTTGCTAACTGCCTAGCTGGGTTTGAGACCAGAAATCCCACAAAGATTTGTCTCTAGCCCTCATGCCTAGCTGATGCCAGTTTAAATGCTTCCTTTCCCTGCAAGGTAAATTTGATGGTATAGATGTGGACTTAAAATCTGTGGAGCTGCACTGAACAAACCAGCCCTGCTCAAGCAGGTAGAGTGTTAGCACTTTCCCATACTTGCAGAATTAAAACACAATCCACTCTTGAGAAACTGCATATACACAGTGAATCATAGACAAGCCAGGCTAAGAAATTTATTTCATCAAGCATCTCCACAGAGAAGCTGGGATGAAGACCAGCCTTTCTTCCTCAAAAGTTAGTCTGAAGGTGCTGACCCTTCTCTGGGAAGTCCAGGGTCAGGCAGATGGTGGGGAGTATCTGCGGGGGCTGTTTAGCGGCTCCTGAGCCTGAGCAACTTCTGCCCTGTGTTTCACTGCACACAGACTTGCTTAGATGTGGTGCCCATCTGCTGTCTCTAGTCCCTCTCATTTCCAATGCAGCCCACCAGATTGGCACTGTTGCATGAATTCTACCAAATGCAGCATTCCATTTGACAGAACTCATGCAATGAACACCCTTTAATTAACACTGAAATTATTGGTGTTATATGCCTCAATCCCTTTACAAATCCAAGCAAAGGCAATGGGCCTGGAATCCAAGTCTCCCAGAGCCTTGAAAAGAACCCTCCTCAGGGTATGTCCTTTTCTTTGTCTGAAGCAGTGTCTGTATAAATGCAGAGTAGATTTTGAGGCCCTGGGCACAGCGCTCATTCTGTCTTATTTTATAGGTCGATGGCAGTCAGACTGAGCCAGGAATCAGGCTGGCACTGGGATCAGGCCAGTATCATTTTGCCATGAGTGGGAAATCTTACCAAATTGTGGCACAGCATTTCAGGCACTTACTTCCAAAGGTAAGATCTGGATTATTTAACTGGAGCAGCCTTGCCATTCAGGAGATAGGAATTGTCCCAATAAAATTAGCTGAAGAGACCTGTGTCAGGACATCTTCTGGAAAACAAATATAAACCTGAAATACTTAAAAGCTGGATGAATGGCTGATATTATTGTAAGGTGAAGGGTCTGAATATCCCTGTATTTTTCTCTGCACATGTGAGGAGCAGGCATGTCTTAAGGGGTGCAGACATGATTTAAAACATTTGTGCCCACATTCCTACCCCTTGCCCAGCACTGACTCTGGGCAATGGGAGTCAGTTTTGGACAATGGGAGAACATGTGATATTACACATGGTGCAATTCAGCATAGCTTGTCTGTTCCATGGACAGGATTGTCTCATGAATTCTCTTCTCCTAACTCCCTGCCTGGCAATTTGTGTTCATCAGGTAACTCAAATGCCATACCAAGCCTCTTGTCCTTATTGTCATTGTTACTTTTTCATATTAATTAATATCCACTTTATATTTGATCATCAGCCTTTCCTGCTCCAGAGTCTGTAATCAGTTGTTTGTAAATGTGATATTTGGCAATTTTAATTCAGATTATTACTGAAATAACTTACTTCAAGTGTTTTAAAAATAATTTCCTATTTTTCTCCTTTATAGCTCTTGCTGAATGGAACAGTTTTTGCTAGAATGTCTCCTAGTCAGAAATCCAGCCTTGTAGAAGAGTTTCAAAAGCTGGAGTAAGTTCCTAATGAATTCGAAAGAGTTTGTTGAATTTCCAGGCTTGAAAATAATCTAATAAGAGCTAGCTTTTTTCTAGCATAGAGTTTCATGGAGCTGCACAAAGCTGAAACCTCCACACATCTGCAAGTTGGCAATTAAATTCCAAAAGTGTCAAAAAAGAGACACTGAACTCCATGCTGGTTTGGCAACTTGTCAAAGATCAAACACTTCCATGGTCCTGGCTTTTGTTTGTTCATATCATCCTCCATTTTTACTTCCCTCTGGGCCTAAAGGATTGACACTTGTCTCCCCAAGATTTTTAAGAATCTCTCCCAGCACTGCAGCTTCTCTAAGCTTGCTGTCTTTTTACCATGCTACTGCTGGCTCAATGTGATGGGTTAGAAAATGCGGCAGTTCACAGTCACACTGATATATATATATGAGAGAGATATAAAACATATATATATATTCCTGAGTCACAGGCATCTTGTTGCCTATTGTTCAGCTGTTTCCCAAATCTTTTGAAGACCCTCACCCTTACTTCACCCCAGGTCTTGTCCTAGAGCAGGGTGAGCTTTAGGCTGTTCCAGATTATCAGCCTGGTGTGTGCAGTTGTGAGCACCTCAACTGCTGTCTGGCCAGACAGGCTTTAACTGTCCAGAAAGGCTTTTAACAAAAATCTTGCATGACTTGCATAAATGACTTGCATGGAGCAAGCTCTAATTCTTCATTTGCCGTATCACTTTATGTTTTAGTTACTTTGTGGGCATGTGTGGAGATGGAGCCAATGACTGTGGGGTAAGTGAAATTTTTTTACAGTGTATTTTAAAAATGAGAAATTAATGCAATGCCAGTAGAGTATTCCAAACTGAGCACATGCTGGAGATAGGAGTGTGCCACTTATTCACAGAGCAGCTGTACTATCACCAGTAGTGATTTAGACCTGATCCCACTGTGTGGTCCTTACCATGCAAGAGCTGTCCTGGGAAGAGGTTTTTGCAGTTTGTGATGTCAACGACTGGTTCATTTTCCTTGCAAAAGCCACCAGAAGATTCTCCTGGGGGAACCTAGACAAGCTGCATGAAGTGTGGGAGCAAACAAGTGCTACAAAAGGAGGCAGAGCCAAACTTGTCTTCTGCAGCTGGCAGTGGAGGGGTGTGGGGTCTATGGAAAATGAACTTCCCTATGCTGTCATCTCCATTCTTTCCCTGGACTCGGCATCTCCTGGAGGAATCCCCAGGATGGGGCACACCCAGGGAGTGGAGAGGGACTGCTGTCACAGAACACATCCTGTGATAAGGGGTCACTACTTGGCTGACATGTAAGGTGCTGTGTCTTCCTGGTGAGCCCTGAGGAGGAATGTGCCTTTCAGGCTTTGAAAGTGGCACATGCAGGGATATCACTGTCGGAGCAGGAGGCATCTGTGGCTTCACCTTTCACATCCCAAACACCCAGCATAGCCTGTGTTCCAGAGCTAATCAGGTAAGCATGGGCTTTTGTTTCCTATTTTATAAAGCAGAAAGTTCCCACTCCTCTCAAACATTAGG
The DNA here is from genome assembly GCA_013398995.1 of Alaudala cheleensis. Taxonomy (NCBI): domain Eukaryota; kingdom Metazoa; phylum Chordata; class Aves; order Passeriformes; family Alaudidae; genus Alaudala; species Alaudala cheleensis. The sequence goes on from VWYE01007585.1 coordinate 75,865, forward strand.
CTTAGGTGTTCCCATCAAGCCACAGTATGCATATCTAAGAGAAAAAGAAATGTCTTTGACCTTGAAATTGCCATTTGCCTAGTCCCTATCTGAAATTCCTTTAAGAGACATTAATTATCCCAAGAGCAGGAGATTTACAGTTGTCTTCAGAAGTATTTCAAATGCAAAATAAATTGCAAAATGAAAAATGCTCCATAAAGCTGAATCAAATGTCCACCAGCCAATCTGTACACTAATTTTAGGTCCTACCTCTGATACTCTATGGTAGTAAAATATGGAATCTGTTATGCCAGGATGCTGATTTTGCTTACTGGGGTATTTGAGTAGCCAGGGAGAGAGCATTATCCTGATTGGATATTAGATGTTCAGTGTAGGAGGAGAGGACTTGTTAGTTCTGATCTCCCTGAGCAGCTGCTTGGCTTTGTAAGTTTTTCGTCATATAGAGTTGTTACCTACACTATTAATGTCAGCAGAAAAAGTTACTGGGGTAAATTGTAGTGTACAGAACACAAGTGACTAGAACCAAACCCATTTCATTGAACAAGATACCTGCAAGTGAAGATTTTACTTTCATTTACATCAGATTTTATTTATTTCACCTTCCAGCAAGATACTGGTAGAGGACTCCCTGCTTGTGACACATGCCTTGTTTTCCAGCAGCCTTTTGAGAGAACTGGCACCAGGAGCAGACCCATCACCTAATTGCTGTACTTGATTTATGCCTTCACACAGGGAAGGCCGTGCTGCTCTTGTCACTTCCTTCTGCATGTTCAAGTACATGGCACTGTACAGCACAATTCAGTACCTTGGTGTTCTCCTGCTTTACTGGGTATGTATTTGGAACACATTGGCTGGAACTGGACAAGATACTATTTCCTTGTAGGAGAAATAGGGCATAAAAGCCACATGGAACTAGGAGATGGAGCTTTACCTTTATCTGAGCTGCAATCTTCTGTGATGTGATCATATGGTCCTTCTGTACCCTGAGCAGAAAACTGGCAAGATTATTCCCATTAACTTCAGCCAGAGGGCTCAAGATCCAAGCTAGGCAAAAAGAAAGCTGAGATACTGAATGGTGTTTGGGATGAGGGCATATGTCTGTGAAAAGGAAGAATCTGGTGTAAGCATATGCTGTTACGATTTATTCAGCATTTAAAGCATGAATTAACTTGACAGTAAGCAAATCCCCTGGAGTGCCTTAAACCACTTTTGCATGGCTTTTTCCCAGATGGAGAGGAGGGCTTTGTGTTCAGAAGTAACCCAGCAGTGAGAAAGCAGTCTCTTCAAATATTCTTCTCTTTTATTGCCTGGAGTGAACTGAAAGTGTAGTTAGTCTGAACAATGTGCAAAATGAGAATATTCACTGCAGGCCCAATGGTGAGGAACCTATTGCAGGGTAGTGAAATGTGTGGTCTCCTTATCTGCAGAGTAGCATTTCAGAACAAACAGCAGAGCAGGAGCTCCATGGATATTATATGGCTTTCTGGAGACAATATAAACATGCCTATGGCAAATGTCTGATTTGTGATTTTTTTCTTTGTTTTCCTCTTTTCAGCAACTAAACTCCTTTGGGAATTACCAATTTTTGTTTCAAGATCTGGCTATTACCACTGTAATTGGTGTGACAAGTAAGCCCTTTAGTCATCCTATGTATTAATGAAAGAACAATCTCAAATATTTTTCTCCTCCTTGGAAATGCATAATTCTACATACAGAAGGGAAGAAGATGGAGGCCAAGTTTCCTGCAGACTAAACATCCTCCATGTAGAATATAGGATATTTAGATTAGTAGGAGAGGAGTCTTGTTTGAGAAAAGCCCTGAAGATGGGAAGTACTTAAAGATGCATTTGCTGAGTGTAGGTTGTTGCTAACTGGGCTGCTATCTTTGGACCAAGGAGTGAGCCCACACCTAGTGCAGTGGAAAGTCTATTCAGGCATTTTCCTGACTTAGGAAGGCAGATTGACTCCATGCCCAAATGAAAAAGTAGGGATTAACTTTTTTGAGTCCAGCTCACATTTGAAGCTGTGTAGGTCAGACCCCCAAAAGAAGAAAGAGGTGAAAATGGAGAAGAAAGAAATGACAGATGTCAGACACTACAGAGTAGGGAGTAGTAAGCCAAGAATAAGAGGGGAAACCAGTGCTGAGGCAGAAAGACAATGTTATTGAGACAGAATAAGTGCAGGGAGTGTTTAAGAAGCAGGAGTGGCAAGGACAGGGCCATGAAAACTGTATAGCACAACCACATCCTGGTATGTTCCATCCTTGCTGGAACACAGACAACAGGAATAGACAGATGAAATGAAGCCTAAAAAGGTCAGCCACAACACCACTGGGTGCCAAAAGCTACATTGCTGTATCTGGAATTGCATCAAAGCTTTGTGCATAGCTCTTTTACTCCAAGTCTGGATAACTTTGTTAAGCCTAAGAACATAGGAAATCTGTTTTGTCAGGTAATGCTGTCCTTCTCCAGCTCAAATAACCAGCCACTAAGTGTTTAGTGCAGGAGGATGAACAGAACATGGGCAGCATAAAAAGCCCAAGCCACAGCAGACAAGCGACATAAAGAGAACAGAAGAGAATAAGTGTATGTTCATATTCTTGGGCCTGACAGTAGCCAAATAAAATAAAAAAATAACACTTTATTTTTCAAAATTGCCTCGTGATAGTCAGAGGACATTAGTTAACCTCTTCTGTGTCAAAATCATTTTGTAAGAAAACATCTCTGTATTTTGTACTTGATACAATCTTTGTATGTTTTATTAAGAATATTACAGACTGCAGAAGTGTCATTGATACAGGCAATATTACAGAGCATCACTGATTGTATTTTGGACAAGCCAGTAAACACAGCTGTGCATGTTTCAGTGAGTTTCACAGGTGCCTATCCAAAGCTGGTCCCCTACAGGCCTCCAAGCCAGCTCATCTCACCTCCATTGCTGCTCTCTGTTGTGCTTAACATCCTCTTCAGCCTCAGCATGCAGATCTTCGGGTTTGTGGTGGTCCAGGAGCAGCCTTGGTATTCCAAGACCAACATACACAGGTAGGACCCCTTTCTGGGACTCTGGATACCACAGGGTTGACCCAGTGGGGCAGGTCTGTGTGAAAATATTGATCAGCCCAACTGCAGCAGCCCCTGTGCTGCCTGAGGGTGCAAACACTTTAACCTGTGCTGTCTGAGGTCCCTAAATTCTCCAACAACCTGCCACACACAGTTCATGTGGTGAGAAAGCTTCTGCTGAGCACAGAAAGGAGGATCTGATTGCAGGAGAGACCAGGTTTGAGCTCAGGCTCTAACAAGTTCAGCAAGCTCAACCAGTGGTGAGATTGAGGGTATTGCCAATAACCCATATCATACCTGAGGGAGGACTCCTGATAGTTAATAGTGGAAGCTGGGGGAAATAACCAGGACAATGATCATTCCCTGAGCAGTGTGACACTCTTTTTCAGNTTAACTGCTGCAGCAGTCCCTGTGCTGCCCGAGGGTGCACTTTAACCTGCTCTGTCTGAGGTCCCTAAGCTCTCCAGCAACCTGCCACACACAGTTCATGTGGTGAGAAAGCTTCTGCTGAGCACAGAGAGGAGGATTTTATTGCAGGAGAGACCAGGTTTGAGCTCAGGCTCTAACAAGTTCAGCAAGCTCAACCAGTGGTGAGATTGAGGGTATTGCCAATAACCCATATCATACCTGAGGGAGGACTCCTGATAGTTAATAGTGGAAGCTGGGGGAAATAACCAGGACAATGATCATTCCCTGAGCAGTGTGACACTCTTTTTCAGTGCCTGCCTGTCAGTGACCAACCATGAGAGGAATTCATCCTCCAGCCTGGGGGTCCATGGGGTGAGAGATGGAGCCTATGAGCAAACAGACAATGGCTTCAAGAGCTATGAAAACACCACAGTGTGGCTGCTAAGTACCATCAACTGCCTCATTGTAGCACTAGTGTTTTCCAAGGGAAAGCCTTTCAGGCAGCCCATCTACACCAACTGTAAGTAAGGGGAGAGAAGAAATGACATATAAGTCAACTCAGAAGGTCAGTTTAATAGGGGAAAATTAAACTTTACCAAAATTATGTCAGCCAAAAAAATCAAGAGAAAGATTGTCATGTGAAGAGAAGATGAGCACTTATGTTTGTGACAGTTCCAGAAGATGCAGTGAGTCATGGCAGAACTGTTCGTTTTCTCTTTGGGACAAATTCTGCAGCATGGTCTTAGAAAAAACCCTCTCTTCAGCGTGTTTTGGGTTTTTTTAAAATTTTTTATTTATTTTTACTGAAAATTAAAACACTGCTGCAGGTTTCATGACTTTGATGTTTTGGTACAGTAATAGTTAGGAGAGGACATTTCTTGTAGAGAGCAGAAAAGTGGGTCATCAGTCTCCCAGAACAAGGCAATACACAATTGAGTGGGTGGAGGATGAAGTTCTATGCATGCCAGCTGGAGAGAAAATGAATTTACTCATCATTGGAACATTTGCCTACAGATGGAGAAGGTAATAGGTTCTCCATTACTTAGACTTTTTAGAACCTGATTAAGAGCAAGGTCTTGACATCACTGAAGTTGAAGGCAGCATTCCCAACCATATTTACAAGATCAAGACTTCATCCTGGACGTTTTTCTGAATCATAGGATATATTGTGATCAGAGACAGCCTCACTGAAAGGCTGTAAAGCTTCTCAGATGTAAAAGGTCAAATCAAATGTTAAAAAAACCCCACCCATTTGGTGTTTTAAATCTGAGCCTACAATGCTTGTCCCACACTCATGTATAGCTACTTGACTGAGTAAGCCTGGGATTTTCCTCTGTGCATTTTTCTTTTGCTGAAAATTCCTTTCTATCCCAGGGATTCTTTTGATGATTGTGTAACACAGGAAATTATTACAATCTTCTGCAGTAAAGGCAAACAGCTGAGATTGCTCATAAACCTGTGGGTTTCTTTCTTTGCTCTTATCCCTCCAGATGTGTTCATACTGGTGCTCATAGGGCAGCTGGGCATTTGCCTCTTCTTCATGTTTGCTGACATTGATGGTCTCTACTCCAAGATGGATGTGAGTATTGTTCCAAAGGGGATTTTATTCCTACTGCCAGTCCATTATAAGCACACTGGGATTATTTTAACAAAAGGCACAGACTTTTGCAGGGAGACATGGCACTTCAAAAGACAAATCATATTTAAAGAGGTGGATTTTAGATGATGGGATTGTAGAAACTTCTGGAAATACAGTGACTCCAAACTTGTATCTGTGCATTCAGCAGGACAGCTGCACATGTAATTTTGATTGTTTCAGCACATTGTCCAAGCAACAGAAGATAATATCACTAAGCTTATGTGTGGTACGTTGGTGGTTTGTGAAGCCAGGAGCAGAACAGGGCTGGGCTCTGCAAGTTTAAAATAAAGCACTATGTTCTTGTGTTTCTCAAGCTGTGCTACTCTGAACAAAGGTCCTCTTGCCAAAATCTGCCAGTTAACACTCAGAGCAGCTCTTAGTTCCAGTCCCCAATCTTTTCAGGTTCCCCATTTAAATTTTGGAGAGCTGCAGTTTCCCAAAGCAGGATTTGGGTTTATAACAGTTGTAGAGAAAGACTAGTGGGGCTGTCATGGCAAGAGAGGATCTATCTTGATCCTTGATCAGTAAATAGCAATAAGGCTTGACTTATGTAGTCTGGCAGAATGCAAGCTGGGAGTTGTCTTGTGCAAATCCATCCCAAGGGAAATGTGAGGGAAGGGTAAGATCTACATCAGCTGAAGGATTGGGTTGTCAGTGAACCTGACAATTAGTCTGTTGAGGCAGGGAGATGTTAACCTCCTCTGCTGTGACACTCTCACAGTCTTGCTGTAGGAGTCACAGGAACAGAACAAAAAAAGCACCACACAGCTATTTTTTCTGTACATTTGCAATCAGAGCAGTGACTTTGAGTCACAAGTGCTGAACACAATGCAGCTTCCACTCCTGTATGTTTGCATGTCAGTTTGCAAGTTAGAAATGAGAATAATGAAACATGGAAAGAGAAACAGAGTCAAAGGGTCCGGGTCTCAATTTTAAATGTCGACCTAAAGTTGCCTCACTATGTAACAACTATTTGCAGAGCCTGGCTCAGCGGCAGACCCAGTTAGAGAACCTACCACGAGATGGCACTTTAAAGCAAGTCATCGTCCTGTTGTGGACTGTGGTGGCACAGGACATTTTTCAGCATTGCAGTTGCAAGGAGATAAAATGCTTTTGGGGGGAACTGCAAAATGCCCAGCCCAGCAGTCTGGAAGGAATTCACTGGAATTGCTGAGAAGAGAAAAGGAGGGAGTAGCAATAAAAACTTCTGCAATAGCCTAGCCCTGGGGAAAGTGCTGAACCAAATTGTTGATCTGAGCTGCATCACCCAAAGCAGTTGAGTTACAGCCAGAAAGCCATTCCAGCTCTGGGAAGCTGAAACTGGGTTTGGAACTGAAATACTCAGTTTGAATTATTTCTTAATATTAGAAAGTAAAAAGGCAGTTAGAGTTCTTTCAGTTCTAAATAATGGTTTTCTCAGTTTTCTCTACTGCATCATAGATTTAAAAGCATCTTTATCAGTAATTCCTCAAGACAAATAGGAGTATTAGCTCATCAGCAGGGTAAGCCAGTTTGGGAGTCTGGCTTTTTATGACACGAAGCTGCTGAAGATCTGGAGCACAAGTCATGTAAGGAGTGTCTGGGGAAGCTGTGTTTGTTTAGTCTGGGGAAAGGGAGGCTCAGGAGAGACCTTAATTCTGTCTACAGTTACCTGACAGGAGGTTGTAGCAGGGTGGATATCACTTCTTTTCTCCCATTTAACAAGTGATGGAGAGGAAATGGCCTCAGGTTTTGCCAAGTACCGGTTCAGTTTGTGTCTCACAAACAGGATGGATCTTTGATTAGGATAAATTAGGATTTATTATTTGTCTATATCATACATGCAATAAGCAAGAGATACAGAAAAACAACAACATCTATGCAAACTAAATCAGGAGACAAAATACAAACTTCTGCGAAACATTTTATAAGAATTTTCGACCCACGTGGGTTCTAGGTTAACAAAAGCCTTCTATGAAGCTAAAAACAATACACAATAATTCATTATTTAGTTTGAAACTTTTTTCCATCTTTGTAAAGCAATGTATCTAAGTCCTTTACATCCTGAACTATCAGCATGAGTTCTTGTTCCCTCTAACAGACACAAATGTGTTTTCTTAGTTCCTAATTTCTTAGTTTCCCATGAGAATTTGTAGAATTTCCCAGCTTCTCTCAGCCTCCTGTCAACTTCTTAAAACCTCTTCCGTATATCCTGGGGTCTCTTCTGCTTTTAGGATTCCTACACCAAGGAAAGTTTAGAGTGGAGATTAAGAAAGGTTTTTAACTGGAAGGGTTACAAACTGGAACAGACTGCTCAGGGACATGGTTGAGCATCATCCCTGGAAGTATTTAAAAGAAGTGTAGTTGTGGTCCTTAGGGACATGGTGGACTTGGAAGTGCCAGGTTTATGGTTGGGATCAATGACCTTAAGAGTTTTTTTCCAACTTAAATGATTCTGTTTTCTATTGCACTGGTACCCACCAGTGTTTACTGTGGACTCATTGCTGAATGGCTTCTCCTGCTTTTTTCCCCAGCTTGTTTGCACCCCTACCACGTGGCGAATCTCCATGGTGGTAATGCTTGCAGTCACACTTGCTGTGTCCTTCCTGGTTGAGGTGAGTGTGCATCTTTGGAGGTGCTGTCAGCACTAATTGGAGAGGCAAAATGGTTAAGTCTTGCTCTTTCTTCCTCCTCCTCAGCCCAATTTGGGAATATCTAGTAAAACAGGAGTAATTGCTGCTCCCTTTTCTTAAAGTCCTCCATCTGAATGATAAGGGAATGCAAGGCCTGGCCACCTTTTCTTTCCTCTGGTGAGAGGGATCTACCAGGCCCTGCCCCAGGCTAGAAAAATATAGTCAGTCCATGGTGTTTTCTCGTCAGATACTGAAGACTCTCAGGAGGAACTGATCACAGTTCTCTGGTGGAGAACTCTGGTGGAGCTGGTATGAAATGTGGTCAATAAAAGGCTGTTTAAGAGACAATGAGCAGGGCAAGTGGGATATCTGGGTCTCCACTATTTGCCCCATGTGTGTACTCTGGAAGAAGTTGTGGTACTGTTGTCCAGGTCCTCTGATACCTTCTTTTCGCTTTTACCTTTACAGGAAGCTGTCATTGAGAACAGAGCCCTGTGGCTGCTTCTGAAAAAGACATTCCAGTATCACTCCAAGAGCCACTACAAGAGGCTGCAGCACATGTTGGAGCAGGACTCAGCCTGGCCACCTCTGAATGAAACCTTCTTCTCAGATTCTGTGGCAGTAACAGTAGAAGGAAATATGGGAGGCCATAGCAATCCAACATTTGACAGCAGTGAGGACTCACTCTGAAGGAAACTGCAGTGGACACATGTCCAGGACAGTTGCATTTGACTTTAAAAGGACTCCATGATTGAAAAAGAGGAAAGGCTGATCACTGCTCTCCCATTCTGGGAGTAACCAACTCTTGCCTACATCTAAATTAACTGGAAGCATGAAATCTGCTGCAGTGATGTTTCCTCTGCCCCCTTGCCCATACACAAATGGCTGCCACCTGTAAATTGGAACACCTTGCTGGATATTGGTGAAGTATTTGTGGTTGAAACCCCCCATTGCTGTGTCCCTCTGTTGAACTGCATTATGCAGTCCCTAAGGGTGGGAGATGCTCCATATGAAAAATAGTTAATTGCAATAGCAGCACTCCTCTGGGCAGATCCCCTTTGAGAAAATAAGTAGAACTTACTCCTGACAGAAGCTGCTGAGCATAGGCATCCCTGGGATCCCTCATGGAGTTTCAGATACTGCTATTCAGTGTCTTGCTTTTTTTTGGAGATTTTAACCCTTCTGGCAATACTTGGCTTCTAGAATTGAAAGGAGATGCAGACAGCCAAAGCTTTCTGGCAGTGTCCACACCCAGAACCATTTTGTTCCCATGATGGGAAGAAAAATAACTCTCTTTCTAGCTCACTGCTACCAGGAAACCTGTTTGCCCTCAGTTTTCAGCAAGTGATAATTACATTTTATGGGTAAAAAAAATTTGATCTGCCCAGCAGAATGATTTCATTATTTCACTTTTTTTTTCTTTTTTTTTTTGGTGGGAGGTACTTGTTCAGGACATCCATTAAAAAATGTAGAATGGAACGTATTAATTACAAATTATGATCTCATCCTATGGGTCTTCAAGGATACGCTGTCCCTTGTGGTGTGAGTTTGCTTTACTGGGGCAAGTGCTGCACACCTGGGCTGCCTCCTGGCATCAGCTTTACCAGTGCCACAAGAAGCAAACATTGAAGGGTTATTAACCTCTAGGACCTAAGGCCTGAAATAAAAGATGTGGAGCCAGCTAAGTCTCAAAATAATTTTTTTGAATTGTCTGGCATGTTTTTGAGTTGAACCATCTGAGGTTTAGTCTCTGGTTTCTCCATTATTGCAGATGCAATTCATTCATCAGCTCATATGCCTTATCTGTTAGCCTTTGATGAGAATTTTACTCACTTTGCTGTGCTGTGTTTGCTATACATAAATGCAACAATGCTGCACATTCCTGCAAGTGTTACCTACTCAAAAAAAATGCAGCTTCTACCTGCACATATTCTCTTAGCCCACTGATGTTAATCTGTCTTTCTCCTCACTGCATTTTGCAATCTTGGTCCCCAGCTGGATAAAACAACAAGATAGTCAATCAAAAGGGCTTTGGACCAAGAGGAACACTTCCTTCTTTGGGTAAGCTGTGCAGGGGAACTATGCCTTCTGAGTTGACTTCACAGTTTGTTTTCCACAGCTGGAGCTGACCCATGTTTTTACTGGGTGGGGCTGAGAAGCACTTTATAACTGGAAACTGTATTTTCCCACCATTGTGTGCTAAAGCACTCCTGTGCTGCCACAGAAAGCCGGAAATCAGGCACATTGGGAATAATGAGAAAGACTTCTTTTTTTGTTAGACTTAAAAAGAACTTGGGAAACAAAGAGTAAATCAGAAGAAATCAATAATTGTTTTTAGCCAATATATCTGTACCAGAGTAGAGTCTGAAAATGATCTAGCCTGAATCTAAAAATAACTAAGAAAATAAAGAAATAATAGCTAAGAAGAAAAAGAAAAAAACCCCAACAAACTCAACCAAACAATATTTTAACTTGAACAAAACATTTAATTGACTCAAATCAATTTTATCGTGTTTTTTGTAAGTTTGACATAAGCAAATGTAGTAAATACCTTCCTATTTACAGTAGTATACCTAATGGTAAATGCCTGTCACAAAGCCACACAACTTGACACAAACTAGAAATATTTCACATTAATTCCCAGAAGTGTCACCAAAGTTTTCATGGGTTCCCAGTTCCCAGAAAAAGCCACTGGAACGGGAAGGCTCGATGCTCTCTGCACTCCTTACAGCTTGAGTCACCAAAGAGCAGGCTATGGAGTTACTGCTGACATCCTGCCTTTTAGATACAGTAACATCTTTCTGAAGACAGAATTCATGGTCGTGTTATGAACTCCCTCACAAAACTAACATATTGCTGCACGTGATACAGTGACAGCAGCAGTAGCATTGCAGATCTGGTATGTGATTTATATTTACATACCACTGACACTATGAAAGTATCAAATCTTGGTAAACCTGTGGAAATTGTTGGGTTAAGGAGGTAAAGATCTGCTTGCCTGCTGCTGAAATACAGCCTTAGCTACAAGAGAACAGAATTCAGATGCTAGGTAATGGTTAAACTCTGCCACTCTAAGGACTGTAATCACCTCTGCCATTTCAACCTCTGATCCTTTGCAAAGAGGTCAGTGAGTCAGGCAAGCACTTGGGGGAACAGTTATGAACATTTCACCTGGCTTGGGGTGACTGATACTTCATAGACATAATGCATGGTGGAAAGCTGGTGAACCTCTTTTTTGGCTATTAGCATACATTCCTGGCAGAAGGCTGCAGGGAATAGGAAGATAAGGAGGTGCTGCATACTTGTAACAGCTAAATATTTCCCTTACGATGACTGCATCCCTTCTTGGAGGGCAGTTCTGTCACAGACTGATGTCTTCCTCCTCTGCTGTTGGCCCTTATTACTGGCAGAACTTTTCCTGTGGACAGGGTCATCTTGCCCCTGACGGAGCAGCAACACAGACCTGGAGTACTTGTGCTTTTTGCAGCTGCTGGGACTGCAGCTGAATCACAACTGCCCTTTCATGGAGGCTCTTGCTAATGATCTTTAGTGGATTTTTTTTGGTACAGCTAAGGCACACTCATTCCTCTTTAACAGCCTTGATTTCATAGTCCAGACACTACAAATCACCAGAGAAATGCTGCAGCTGGGCTTGCTTGTGGCCTCAACAGCAGAGTAAAGCACAAGTGTGTTTTAGAGCAGATGGAAATATTTGCAAAATTGCTATTTTTAATTGCTTTTTTCAGCTCATAATTTCCTTTTCTCCTACGACATAGACACAGGATTTTTCTTTTCCTGCATAAATAAGGACACACTGTTCGACTGATCTTACTCTACAGAGGATAAAAGAAACACATTTTGTGGGTAAGAGGAGAAGCAATTTTGGATAGTTACTTGCTGGGTTTACATATAGAAATGCCAGGCATGTGTTTCTGCATACAGGATATTGTTGTGCCATCTGTGTTCACTTTACTGGCCTATGGATGCTACACGAGTGCCTTTAAAATGGTAGACACCTATGAATGCTGGGACTCTAAACTAGTATGTGCCTGAACTTTTAGTGAAGTATATTTGAAACCCTACAAAATTCATGAAAAGTTCCAGGGCTCTTGAAATTGGTTAGATTTGATGTCACCAACCTTTCAGTGCCCTCTGGAACGAAGTTTTGAAGAGAACTCCAGTGTGGCACTCTGAAAAGTTTATTTAATTTGAACTTCACACTTCCATCTGAGGCTGAAACTTCATGTTTGAAATACTAATGGTAGTGCCTGGGGGCAGACTGATCCTCACAAGCTTCTGGTGGTTCAGTCCTGATACAGCTTCAGTGTCGAAGGGCTGGCACCCCGATTTAGTGTCTGTCTCTTTGTTCTAGTGAATATCAAAGAATGCATTAAATTTTCAGTGAGGGACCACATTTGTCAGATAATTCATTTCAGTTCCAAACTTTAGGCAGAAAACTCTTTCACTGGGTGTTTTAGTTCCACTAGCCCTACAGAATAGTCTGTTACTGCCTCAGATAATCCAAGTGGTGAGCAAATCTCTGAAAGACTTCATCTAAACCTTTTGCTCTTAGTTAGGTACCACAGTAACCAAAATAATGCTCTCAGATATCTTTGGGGCTTATGGCCTGTTTTAACATAAAACACAAAAGTGAGTGATGACTGTTGTTATAAGGCTGACAGAATGTAGAGTAGCTAAAAGTATGGAAGTACAAGGAAATCAACCCATTGTTTTAGCAGTAGTCTGAGGCTGATTACTGCTGACCTCACAGACCATTAGGTTTTCTTTTTTCCAAATGAATATCATATTCACAGTGACTTTCTTAAATCATAAAATATCAAAGACTTTAATGTTAATTCAGTCTTGTCCCTCCCCCATATTCGAGTACTGTCTCCTGAGCAGCAGTTACATAACATCAGAAATGTCACCTCTGTTAGATGGCTGTGCTGGGAAATCACATGACTTACGGTCATGACAAAGTCTCACTTTCCGTTTCCAGCACAGTTGCTGCCAAAGAGGGATTTGCTATCAACATATTTTAGTTACAGACATGTATAAGCTGATAAGCTGCTCCCTGGAAACCAGGAGGAACAACTGTGTCCTGGGGTGCCTCAGGCACAGCACTGCCAGCCAGGCAAAGGGATTCCTGACTCCTGATAAATGTTTTATTAATGTTCAGGAAGACATGAGAGTTAGAGGTCAACACTGAGAACTGCCGTTCCTGAAGGCAGTGTGATGTGATTAGAGGTGGTGGAGGGTGTGAAGGGATGGCAGCTCTGAGGTGCACTGACCTGTTTGTCTTTATCACATGTTGCTTACAGCCAAGCACAGCCTCCAAATTCACTGCTAAAATCATTGTTCCTGAGCTGAAGTACTGGGCAAGAGCAAGATTCAGCCTTTTGAGAGGTTCCTTGAGAGGATGAAGTGCTGTCTGTGGAGTGCTGCCTGGGAGCACTTTTATTGCTGCCTCTCACTGATCTTGGCAAAGTCCATGTGAAGAGCTGAGGCTTTTGCCAGCACAGGTGTGTTGGCTGCACGTCACGTTTTGTATCTCCAATATCTGCAGGATGAGTAGCACTCCCACACTGAACAAATGTTCAGAGATGACAGTGTTACCTTTCTACTTAAAGTACTGGTGTCCATAATCTTGCAATTGCAACTTTCAAATCAAGATAAGGCATTCTCTGTAATGGCCTTGCAATGACAATTAACTTCATCATTATCTCAGGAGATCCAGTTGTGTGAATTAGATTGCAATAACTGGCAAAGCTCAGATACTCAACTAAATTAGAATTTCTGTATTTCTTCTTGCAATGGCAGTTTTGTAATGACAGTCTTTACAACTTGGTGGTTCTGTTGATATCCTGCAACTTGAGCACAAATAAACCTTCTGCTAAGGGACTGCAATACTACAGTTAAGGGGACTGACTCTGGCATGAAGCAGGAATTGCTTCTTGAAGGCCAAGGAATATACAGGGGCATGAATTGGAATTGAAGAGAAAATCTGATCCATGTTCCCACCACAGCTTGTTCTATATTAAGTTAATAAATTCACATCCTGACTTTTAATGAGTGATGTGAAACCTCCCTGGATAACTCTGAGTTCAGTTTCTGTGCAGTTAGCATGGCCACTGAATTGGAACCCCCTGTTTCATGTTGACTCCTGGTGTCTCGATGCTGCAGTCACTTTCCCATCCACAGCAGGCTCCCAAGCTGCATCACCTCGCTGAGGAGCATAACAAGGTCCAGGTTACCATCTGCACCAAAAGAGGAGTGAGTCACCTGCTTCTTATTTTCCTCACCAGCCTGTATAATGAACTGATATGTTGAAATGTATTTGGAATTGAACAGCAAAGGAGGAATGGGGCAGAGGGAGGTGAGGTGGGCAAGGCAGCAAGAAGTGTGGACACAGCCTGTGTGATGCAGTAATGATGGATCTGTATCTGCAGCATCTGTCATTACACAGGTGAACCCAGTAATTTTTGTTAAGAGTCAAGAACAGCTTGGAAATTTAATTTCACTAACAAGCAACTAGATAACAATTTTGGCCTTCCAAGACCTGCTTCCTGGCTCTGCTACAGGCTGATTGTACAATCTTGTCAAGCAGTTTGTGAGTGTTTTCTAAGGTGTCTAGACACATAGCTCCCATTGAGGTATGTGCTTTCTCTCCCAGCCTCAGTTCCTCACCCATAAAATAGGGTTCACAGCTATTTTTACCTCCCAAAGGCATTGAGATGAGCAATAGTTAGGGTGCTGGGAGATGTAAAGGCCTTTGGTAGGTTTTCCTGGTCAGGGTGTTTTAGGGACACTAGGCAAACAAAGCTGAAGATGCTCACTTGGAGAGAGAGGTTTAAAGGCTGTTGTTTTTCATGCAGAATTATTTCTAAGAAGCACTGGTTTAAAGCAATAGAATGGAGAAGATGACTGATACTGTGTGTGTCTTGAGACTTAATTTAACTGCCCAAAACTTGTGCACAAGTAAAGTTTGTTTTAGTATTGTTCTACAGGAATCTTGTTACTTAGGCCCTGGAGACACATTTCTTCTAGGTGGAAAAAGGTTCTGTGTCCCCTGTGATGCTGTCCTGATTGATGGAAGCTGAATTGTGAATGAAGGGATTTCTCAGGTGCAGCATTGGAGATAGAAATGCTCAGGTTCTCTGAAGGGAGGTGTCTCTATCTGTTCTGACAGCAAATTATTTACTATTTATTGGTGTAGTTTGCAGCAGGAGGGAGAAAAACTGTAGCTTGAATAATTCACAGTTATCTTAAGCTTTTGGACACTGCCATTGTGTAATATATCTTTCTTATCCATATTTAAAACAAGCAGCATTAATGTGCTCTTAGGAGTAGGAAGTGAAAACACTCAAATACACTGAATATGTATTTTTTTAGTTTTTTGATTCTGATGTTGTAGCAGTTCAGCTCAAGCATACAGAGCAGAGAGGCCAGTGTTAGCCCTGAATATCAAGACACTGCAAGGCATAAACTTGGTTCAGGGACAAAATGTGACCAAACCTCTCATACATAATGTTCAGAAAATCCCACCATGGGTGGGAGGAGGCAAGAGAAGGAAAGGAGCTGCTCTTCTCTCTGCTGTGTCCTGGCCTGGAGTGCTTCTGGATCTCCACAGTTACCTACCTTGTCATTTTTTCTCCTTCCTTGTCAACCTTTTTTTTTCATGAGAGATACCCAGGTGTGTTTGCTTCCTGCTCAGCTCTGTCCCTCTGAGGAAGACCTGGGCACTGCTGTGCCAGGTGAAGCCACAAAGGAGGCTGCTAATTAAAGGCAAACAGAACTCAGCAGCAGCCTGAGTGCTTTTAATTACCCTGAGGGTGTTAGGAGAACATGCACAGGACTGTTCAATTATGTCATTCTCAGTACAGTTAATAAATATTCTTAATCTAGTCAATAAACCTTTCATCTTGTAAATGTTAGGATAATGTTCCTTCTGTTGAAATTAAGTCTTGATGATTTCGGTGCTTGTCAAATATCACCTACCTTCTGCAAAATCCATGAGACCACAGATCAGAGCTGCAAAGTGTCTTTAGGGACTTTCCTAAACCCTGGCAGGCTACATCTCAATCCGAAGCCTAAAGACCACTGAAATCTTAAAGGAATAACCATATGAACATGAAAATTGATTAAATTCAAAATTGTACTATTTACTTCATATTGCAAAATACAATAACAGATTCAGCACTTCAGTGCATGTGATGCCAAACTCAAAATGCTAATCTTTTCCAGTGGCCAGGAAAAATCATGCACCCTGTATCAACTCCCAGGATAATTAGTAGTTGTTAGTACACCAGATACTTCAACACCACAGAGATAATTATGCCATAATGAATGAAAGAAGAAATTCATTGCAAGAGGAGAATAATCACATTCCCAATACTTCTGAAGAAAGCAGAGAGGAAATTACTATCTGATGCAAATTAATGAGATGAAATTAATAAGTGTCAACCAATAAAATACTCCTCCAGTGGGACCAGACTGCAGGCACGTAGTACAATCTCTTCCTGGCCCTCCTCCAGTGCTTGGGGGAGCCCCACTGAGGAGGTGCACGTTACACAGGCTTACAACCCACCAAAAGCAGAAAGCTCCAACAATGCCTGAGTGGTTTTCACCAAGATAGCCTTGCAGGCAATGTGTCACATAAGCAGCAAAACAAAACTGGGTCCATGTGTCAGAATAAATTCATGTAATTAAAAACATCCTCTGTAAGGTATCACAACGTAAAGCTCTTTTTATAGACATGTCCAATGTGCATCTGGCTCAGAATGTGCTGGTGACCTCTTGCCAAGAACACGAGGAGGAGCTGCTGCTGTGTGCATGGATCTCATTAGTCTATTTGCATAATTACTCTTTCCTAAATCTTCACATTTTTAACTGTACTGTAAGACTAGCTGTCAGCTAAGCTCAAAACTGTGAGGCAGTAAAGGAATTTAAATCTACTTACAAAATATCCTATTTTATGTTTAATAAGATATAAATATTTGTTGGCTTTATGTGATGTTTAGCAGCTTCACAGTGTCTCTGAAGTATTTATTAATTAATAAGCCAATTATGATCAGGCTGAGAACAAGGTATAATGTGCTGGAGACAGAAGAGGCTTTGATGGCCCAGAGGCACAACAGGTCTGGATTCATTGTGCTTTCTAATAGAGCTGCTTGCTGCCAGATTCATTTCACTGTGCCTGTGCTAGTAACAGGGGATTCTAGTGGTGATCAAAGATAAATATATCTATTTAAAGTTAAATGGTGATGGGCCATGTTGTGGTCTGGCAGACACACCTTGTCAGCCAGCAGCTTCTTAGGGGGGAATGTATGTGTATGAAAAGAGAGGACTCTGATAAATAACTTCTGTGATGAAATTACAGTGTCTTTACCCAGCCCAGCCTTGCATGCCTTCAGTCTGAGCTGCATGCCCAGGAGGGAATAAACCTCAAGGCTGGGCTGAAAGAGAAAAGAAAGAAACAGAAAGAAGTTTCTTTCATAAAAAGAAACTGGGGCATGAATCTTTGAGTTATGCTGAGGCATGGTGTCAATAGGGGCTAACCAATTTACCCATTCTTAACACCAGAGTGGGAGGGACAAGGTGCCTGTGGCTATGCAGATATAAAATCTACACCTGGAAGTGAAGCTGTAGATTTTGTATCTTGTGTCTTTCAAATTGCTCCCAGGGTCACTGGGAGCAGGCTCAGTGCTGATCCAGCCCTGTGAGTGAGCACCACCAGCCTGAGCAGATGCACTCCCTTTCCATACTGCAGCCTCACAACCCTTCTCCAAGGGCACATTGCCAGGAATTTTGAGATCCCTGCTGTGAATTGTTTCCTCTCCAATAGGGCTGTTTCTGCTCAAACAGCAATTGTTAAATAGGACTCCTGTCCCAGCCCTTCAGAGTGTTTTCCCATCTCAACTACTTCACATCGAGCTGAACTCAAGGGAATTAATCATTGAGTACTTTTTGGCCCTCTTAAAAGCAGTCCCACTAACAATATGGTTTCAATATTCAAGTTTCAGAAAATCCCTGGTTTCCATCCTCTGCCTGGGGAACTGTACGTGAAGACATGGAGACCTGCCATCCACTGGTTGTTTCGGATAAAGAGATTCAGGGAAATCCCCTGGATCTGAAAAGGTTTTGAGTGACTCAGAGCTGCCTGCATTTGCTCTCTTAATTTTACTTGGAAACACTGGAGTGTAAGGCAGGGGAGGGAGAGCCTGGTCACTGCTTGCTGGAAGTAGATGATCAGACCACACTATGGACTACTTCTTCAAAGGCCCTTGGGAAGCTCTGTGTTCTGACAGCTGAAAATGTAGACCCAACCAGCTTCTTCCAAGCAGCAGCAGGACTTCTTGTAACAATACCAGGAAGACAGTGCTATGGCAACGATGAAATCAGTCTTATTTCAAAGGTTGCTCTGTTCCCATGACAATGTCACTGAAACTCATCAAATTTCAGTTTCCAGTTTTCCAGGACTGCAGATTCAGGAATATTGCATTAATATGTGCTTATTAAGAGAAAGGCTGGCACAAAGACTGGAAAACAAGTGAAATATAAAGAAAAACACCATGATTCCTGGGAAGAATGCTGAGATGACAGTTGTTGAGATGACTTCATAAACTTGAATTCAGTGATCTGATTACACAGCCAGAAGACAGAGAATGTGAAATGGTCAAAAGCAAAACAGTCACCTGTTATTAACAAACCACTTTATCAAGAAAGGTGCAAAGTTCAGGATGGAATTGGTTTGGGTAATCAGTGACCCAGATAATATTTCACTTTCCTGACCTCTTCTGGGCTCCTGTGGAAGGAATAGCAATCCTACCTCAATTCCCATTTTCTCCTGGGCTGTGGAGAATAGCAATCTTCACAGAAGAGCAGGGAGGAACAGTACAATATGTACATGACAGTACCACCAGAAAAACTGCCCAGCTTTTGCAGACAAGACACTAGTGTGGAGTTTCTATACTCGTACAAAAAGAGAAACCTTATGGTGTTTTTGACCTTAATAAAAACTTTAATCAGAGTTTACGTTGTGGCTGAAATCCTGAAAGGATTTCTACTGGCCCCACTGCAACTGCATGTATATGTCTCCTCCCACAAACAAGCCTTGGGCTCATTAAATGTCATTAGTTAATGCTACAAACAAGTTTTCATTGTTTGTAAGTTCAAGATGCACAGAGCCCAGCAACCAGAGAGATGCACAGCCTGAAGTTCAGCTGCTCTGTATCACTTGGCTGACTTGAATCTGCTGAAGATTTAGTGCAGAAGTAATACTGATATGTCAAAATATAGAGAGCAGATGCAGGCTCACGGTAATTGCATGTGTCACATCAAGTGTGTTGTGCTGTACACGTTCTTAAATTTCCTCCTAATTTATTGCTGTGAAAATTCAGCATTGAGTTACTGACCCAGCTTGTAAAGGCTTTAAATCTTAGCCGTGCAAAGCTCACTGTGAACATGCAAATTACTGTTATTAAGGCTAATTGATATTAATACTCAAGCCAAGGCTTCTGTCCTCTTGCTGCAAATAAGCACAAGGTTTTCTTTTTTGTCTATCAAGAATATTATAGGCGTGTACTCAAATTTGTCTGCAAATTTGAAACTCAGGCCACTCCTATGATTCACTGAATACCTTAAAACAATCCCAAGCAAACACAGGACCAATGATGCATGGCTCTGTGGTTTGTTATTTTAGATGTCACTGACCTGCAAAGAGGTGAAGGGTTCCTCAGAAAGACAATGAGCTACCTGAGCTCCTTATGAGGAGAAACTAGGAGCTGGGCCTGCTTAGTCTGGGGAAAAGTGAGAGGAAATCTCAATTAATTAATATTATAAATATCTCAAAGGTGGATGCCAAGAGGAAGGTGCCACACTCTTTTCAGTGGCACCCAGTGACAGGAGGAGCAGTGGCCATAAACTAAAACACACACCTCAATATGAGGGAGAGCTTCTTTCTATTGAGAGCAGCAGAGCACTGGAAGAGCTGCCCAGGGAGGTCATGGAGCTCTCCCTTGCTGGAGATAGTCACAACCCACATGGATGGTTCCTGCTCCAGGTAGCTGTGCCTGGCAGGGGGGTTGGACTGGGTGATCTCTAGAGTCCCTTCCAACCCTATCAATTCTGTGAAAACAGTTTTAACAGACAATAGAAAGATTTAGTTTAGAACCACATTACATCTAATGGCACAAGCCTCCAAACAAGCCAACAGCAGCAAGAAATATGTCTTCAAAATTCTGTTCTACTTTTCTAGGTTTCTCAGTAGTTCCTCTTATCCTATCTGGATTGTTTCTCTATTGATTGCAGCTTAATGAATCCTTAGGTACTGCAGTGTAATACTGTGATTGCAGTATGTAGTAAAAAGTATATGCAGAAAAATGCTACAGAGTTAAAAGGAACTCTTTGTTTTTAGATTCACAGGAATGATCAGAAAATTGAAAATTTAGTATTTAGAAGAATTCTTACATTAGCACATACCATAAAAGCAATTTCTTCAGTCATGTGACTTACTACTAACAGGCAGCAAAGTCAGGGTGATTGAAGCAGAAAAACAGGAGGGTTCCATTCCAGCTTCCATTGCCTGGAGATTGGCAGAAAAATGCAAGGCAAACACAGCTGCTCCCTATGTAAGCACAGCCAGGGATGGCTGCTTTTGAGTGCCAGGGGGAATTTAATGCTTTTAATGCCTAATAACTGTCTCCTTGCTGGGGATTCAGAAGTAGCTCTGAGGAACAGAGGAAACCTGGGGGCTAGTTCCATATCTAACCCAGGGTATATGGAAGTGTGGTAAGGACTATGCAGCCACTGGGGAGAAATCATTAGTAGAGCGCTTCTTTCCTAAGGACCTGTGACATTGCTACACAAATAACTAGCAAGGCTTTGCAGATGCAGTGGTCATGACCTCAGTCATGCTTCAAATGTGCAGAATTAATGCAGTTAAACACACTTGTCTGTGTGACAATTTGCTGGGCCAAATCTGAGTGCCTGGCCTTGTGGCTAACAGCAGGCTGGTATGTGTGAAAATGTGTAAAGAATCAAATATTGCCAGGTGAAAGTTTTACAAAGGGGTGTTGCAGAAGGCTGTGTCCCTGGTTCCTGGAGGGAGGCTGACAAGGTGGAGGTGAAATGGCATGTTATGACCTCAGTCTGAAACTAAAGGTTGTCTAATTTCTGGTAGGTACATGCTCATACTGGGGTAGAGATCACCTTGGAAGAAGAAGCCTGAAACCATTTTGCAGTGAATGGAAAATCCGCTCAGATTATTGTCAAGCTTTTCTACAGCTTGCTGCCAAAAGTAGGTTCAGAGAAAACAACGCACTTGCTTGTCCCCTATTTTATCTCATGTCAGTGGTGTTCTGTTGGGACAAAGTGTTTTTCTGTCAGCAGCTGTAACGTTACTTCACATTTTGACAACTTCAGGAAAGCTCCCACCATGCCTCAAGTTTAACCTGAACAGCTTGCTTTAAGCATCTTGTAGCACCTCAGATGACAGGGGTGGCTGTGGTGCTGTGAGCAGCTGTGCAGCAGACTTGCTCCACAGTCACCTTCACGATTCCAGTTTAATTAAAAACATCAACCCCATGACCGTGTGCCACTTCCACTGTGGCCACTTCCACAGCCAGCAATGGCCTTGCTCAGCAGGGCCATCAGGAATGTGAAATAAACACCTCTAGCAGCAGAGACCTTCACCTCCTATCACTCAGACCATGAAATAGCTGGTGCTGTGCTGTGAGCGGACACTGCAGCCCCGCCCCGCAGCGCTGCTCCGCGGGCCGAGAGCTCCGGGGGCTGCGCTCTTGCCTGCTCCGCTCTACACTGAACTCTGATTCCTCTTTCCACCTCTTGGCCTGAAAGCCCCGTCATTTCAAAGTCATAATCATCTGGTGGGAACTGTCTTCCTTCTCTTCCAGGAAGGTTCCCGCATTGCTTAGCAGACCTCTGTCTTTTAAACCAGAACACCCCCCACACACACTGGGCCTCAGTTGGAAAGCACAGGAAACCCTCAGCGGTACTTTTATTTCATTGATTCAAAGAAAGAGCCTTCAGGAGCTAGCTGATCAAAACAGGAAGAAAAGTCTGCTCCAGTCCTCAGCAAATCACTGGAGGGGAGGTGTGGGGAAGGGGAAAGAATGGATAACTTACTTGCAAGTATACCCAGACTCCCACAAAAATCATCATAGACAATGAAATAGATCAGATTTGGAAACCAGGCTAGAACTGCTGGGGACTGTCTTGAACAGTGATGTTCCTGATTTATCATTTCTTAATGAGATGGCAGGAAGAAGCAAGGGTGAATTGTTCAACTTGCACGTAAAGCTATAGAAAGATAAAAGAGGATTTTTGGGCATTATGAGTTTGGATATAAGACATTTTCTGGTGGCTTATTTAACATTTGCACCAAGGTACACAGTTGCTAGTTAGCCTTGATGGTGTAGCAAAAGCTGAACAGTGACTGCTGTTGTCACGAGATCCTCATGCCTTGTTCTGAGCTCTTCCTGGCAGCCCATCAGCAGTGCTACATCCTGGTCGCGACCTTGACCAATGTCTTCACAGCAACAGTAGCAATAGTACCAAGAATACCTACTACAGCTGCTGTACCAACATAAGTTGCGTTTGTGGCCTATAAAAGGGAAAACAAAACATAGGCTGGAAACATGAGGAGCACTTATACTTACAACCCCCCCAGCATGATAATGTAGAAAGGGCAGGGATAATCAGGGTAAATCAATCAGTGAGAAACATGTGCCCCAATAGCAGAAGGGTCACACCCAGGTTTGTACCCCAGGAGGTGGCACTCAGTCAGAGGG
>VWYE01007588.1:0-53903 GCA_013398995.1 Alaudala cheleensis
ATATTGTTAAGAGGCTTCATCCAGATATGTGCTCACGGCAGTTGAAGAGCTCTTCTGCCCTTGCCCCAAATAAGCCAGAAACTTATGCAACTCCATTAGTATGTCATTGTTAATGTACACTAATGTACTTTGTTTCTTAGCCCTACATGTTTGGGCTCATTCTCCTTTTGGATGCCACCTTCAGAACAAAGGTTATGAACTGACATTCCTGAAAACCTGAGATGCAATTTTGAGGCCTTTTGAATTTATTATGAGTCTATATGTGTTATTTGAAATTTGAAAAGTGTTTAGAAGTATGTGTGCTTGAGACATGTACTGAAGATGTTGCTGAAATGGAGAGTGCTTAAATGAATAAAAAAATGTAACACTCAGAATTTTGTTTTCTTTAAAAACATGTCATATTTGAGGTAAAGTACCATTATGCTAATTCATGTCCAGTCTATTCCTGGTATACTGCTAAAATTTTAATAGCATGTGCAAAAGAGAAATGTAAAAGAAAAGTAGAAATTAAACTGTTAAAATAGCACACATTCAAATACAAACTTAAAAAAAAGAGAAAAATAAAATCAGAGTTAGAAAATGAGGTACAAAGGTTTCTGCCACTAAATTGTATGTTAAAGATAGCTGAATGGATTTTTCATTCTGAATGTAATCACAAAATGAGACTTGAATAGCAGATTTTCTGTTAGAGGAAATTATATGTATCCTATGAAATTATAGTTTGCAAAGAACTCCATACAATCACACCTAAGATAATTAAAGTACTCATTCATGTTTGTCAAATTTAGGGAAATATCTGTATTAGGAGAGTTGGTTTTTTCTTATTTGACTTTTTTTCAGAATGGCTCAGTGAATATAGATGCTGAAATAAAAAGTAACAATAAAGTCTTTGTTATTAATAGACCAGTTACTGGAATTCAGTGTGATTAAGAAACACAAAAATCAAATAACTCATGCTGGCTTTGATTAATAGAGGACGCTGAAAAAAGGCTTCAGTTTATTGTTGTGTTTTTTGTTTTCATTTTGTTTTCTTATAACTGTCTGAATAAATGTAGCATTTCAAGGGCAGTAATATACTTGAAGACAAGTGTCATGAATCACTAAACTACCTTGCATCCTAGTCTAGTGGTTTCAGGTTTGCCAATTTCTATATCCCAGTGATGGCACCAATCAGTGTAGTGGTTTGAATACGCACTAAAATTATTTGCTTTTTTTCTGCTGTGAGATAGGATTAGGAGAAAAAACAAAGCAGACTCAAACTTAAAAGGGTATAAAGACAGGTTTATTAACAAAACTACAAGAGAGAAATATATTAATAAAGATCAGAATAAAACCTTCAAAACCTTCAAATCCCACAACTTTCCTTTCCTTTCTCATGGATAATGTATATAGAGAAAACTTGGAATCCTAGGTCAGGTTACCTCTTACAACATAGTCTTTCATCAGTTCATTTAGAGAGAGAAGTCTCTTTTGGTCTGCCATGGAAACTCCCCACAAGACGGACAGTTCTCCTGTGGCTTTTAATTCTCACAAAAGCAGCCACCTGGGAATCTGCTCTTGTGAAGTCCCTCCCACATCACACAGCCCTCCCACAGCTGCATAATGGGCCATGTAAACTCATGGGGTACCATTTTAAAGATGAACAGTTCAAAAGCAAAGGTTTTCTTCATCTCTCTCTGAGATAATTTTTATCTCTAGGAACAGAGATCTTTTTCCTGGGGGCAGATCTTAATCTCATCTCTCTCTCTCTCTCTCTCTCTCTCTCTCTTCAAGCTTCTCATAAGATCGTTTGAGATTAGAGAGCTAGGTGTATCTATCTCTCTTATTGGTTCAAAAGGTTATCAATATTCAAAGCTAGTCACTAACTTTGCCACAGCTGTTCTTAAAAGAAAATCACTTTGGTGCAAAACCAGCACACCTAGCACTAGCATCAGAAAAGTCATTTAAATCAGTATTCCACAGGACTTCCCAAATATCAGTAATTTTGAGTTTTAGGGGAAGAGACACACATGTATGGATTCTGGTAGTTTTGTGGAATCTGGTGTGGAAATGTGAAATATGCTGGATTTAGGAATGACATGGAATTGCACAATTAATATTTAAAAAGAAGGGGAGGGAACTGAAAGAAAAGGGGATTATTGGATAGTGAGTTAACACTGATAAAATGCTAAAATTTCTTGCATTCCATACATGATCAGGTTTAGTGTTATATACGGGGTATGGAAATATGTGAAGACATTATTGAGCTGTGTTTATGATATTTGGTCCTTCACTTAAATCTCCAGCTTCTGGAGTTCCCTTGATAATATTAGCAAGATTGCCTGATTAGCAAGTATTTTAAACTGCAAGGTGAAGTATGAAACCCTTCAAATTACTAAATCAGAATATAAATTAAAAATCTAAGGACAACAGGTCCACTTCTTTGATTGTAGCATCCTAATTTTGGTGAAGAAGGATGAGAACAGGAGGTTTAGGTACTCAGTGATGAGGCATGGCATAAGAAATGGGGTGCTGAAGATTCTGTGTGTATGTGTGTGTTTATCTTTCCCAATAATTTTACTTCCTTGCTGTAAATTTTTTTAATGAAGAAGTTAGAGAAGAATTTTGTCTTTCATGGATGGATGGAGACAACAAAAGTTGAGTTTCTGTCATAAAAAACAAACAAACAAACAAAAGTTGAGTTTCTGTCATAAAAAAGCCAAGAATCATCACTCTCTCTGAGCTGAAAATTTGTGATGGATAAGGTGTCCAGGTGAACTATTCAGGATTTCATACTGTTATGAATAAGAGCTAGAGAAGGCTAAGGAAATATTGAAAGGGATAAAAGGAGATAATGGTAAAATAACAAATAGACAAGGGGAAAAGGAAGAACTTACTGGACATCAGTGAGTGTCTTTGCACATGGGTTGTAAAACAATTCACATTCTTTCTCCTTTGGACTGGTCATTTTAATTCCACATATGTTAATTGAATTTTATCTAAAATTTTTATTTAAAAAAATCTGTGGGATATGAAACAAGAGGCTTTTATTTGTGTAATTGTTTATGCTTATGTGTCTATTAAAAAGGAGTCTATTGAAGTAAAATCAGAAGTGGATGTTAGACATTCTTTGACATTAAATATAAGAGGTAAAAAAAATTGAGTAAAATATAGAAGTGGAGTTGATATGCATTTTTCAACTTACCATAATATCATGATTGAGTTTCCAGTGCTATACAATATTTCCAGTTTATTCTTTAGACAACTGAGTACTGTGGACTGCAGCAACTTTATCATTGTCAAGAGCAGATAGTTCAGTTCTTCTCAAGCACTATGAGAACAATAGACAGGAAAGACTTTGTAGTATATTTTAGATCACTATTTTTCTCATGCACCATAAAAATCTGGATTCTCAAACAATTTTTTCTCATTCCTGTCAAATTCCTACCAGTGTGATTTGACTTGTTGAGGCCATAAATTATATGGTATGTGATGAAATTCAAGTATTCAGTGGCAATTACCTCAAACCTCAATATTTAAATTATGAGAATGTGTTTAATTTGAGATCTGAAGATATCTGTATGAAGATATACGTCTGTATTGTTCACTTTAAAATAACTGCTCCACTGAATAACACAAAGCTATGATTATCAGCATTTTCTTTCCATTTTACAGACCAGTGGAGAGAAAAACACTCCCATTTCGTAGTGAAAGGGGAAAGATGGAGTGAGAAAAGCTGTAGAAAAAGCTTCATGTATTGCAAAAAATACATGAAGCCAAGAACCAGTATTGAGAACCAGTATTGGTGGTAGAGAAAGAAAGGAATGGAAGCCTTTGAATGGTCTCAGTATCAGGAATCAAAATAGGGCAGAGGTAAAACAAAGGGCAGAATCTTTTGGAAGAAGGAAAAGCAAAGACAAGGACAGCATGTATTTAAGCAGGATCTAGGCAAGAGAGGAGTGACACAGTATTAAGTGATAGCACAAGAATCCAGATTTACATCTGTAAATCAGACCACAAGTCTAGTTCCAAGTTGATTCTATAGTATACGTGGTATACGTGTATTCGATTTTTTAATTTTCCCCCGTATTTGTGATATTTTTCTTGCATCAGGGAGGAAGCAAAAGGGGAGTTAGTGCTCTTCAAGGCAGCTTTAAATAGGGTAACTCAGGAGAGGTTTCTGTCTGCTCCTACAAATCCCTGCCTCAGGCAATAAAAGCCCTTCACATGCTCCTTTTTCTTAAAAGAGAGATTGTCTTACATATAATAACCTTTTTATTATGCTTATTCAATATATTTCAATATTTATGTCATAATTATATGGTCTTTAATGAAGAAACTGTTAATACATCCTTAAGTGTTGTCTACATTTTCAGATGCTGAAGAAATGGCACAGTGTTTACAGAGCCACTGTTGGTATCATGAAAACACTTAAAAACATGTTCTAAAGATGCAAGAACTTAAAATTCTGTAGTTTCCAGAATAGTATTTAAAGAATTTGGTGATAATATATACTTACCAAGGAAACAAAAATGTAGGAAGGATGACACTACAACAGTAAAATTTTCAGTTTTACTACCACTGCAAAAATTGCTAAATAATATTAATAGATACATTCTAAAGTCCTGAAGCATCAAATTAAATCCTCTGTCAGACAATAATTTCTCATACATCTAAAATAAACAAATTTTTGGCTAGAAGCTAAAGCAGAAAAAATCTAAATGATTAAAATATCATAATATTGAAGTGAGAATAAATAATAATTGAAGCAATAAAGGCTTTTTAGGTATAAGCTAGTATTTTCAAACTACTAGCCAGGCTGTTGAAGCATCATGTTTGTCCATGCCTTATAAACGTCAGATTTACTAGACTGATTTATTGGAGGTCTCTGATACATCAAAGATATCTTAAAAAGTCTCAAATCTTAACCACTGAAATAAAGCAAGATCTTGTTCTTTAAGTTCAAATCCTGTTCTAATCAGTGGTTATACTGTTATTTCACACTTTGAAATATATTTCACACATTTTTTTTTTNCACTTTGAAATATATTTCACACGTTTTTTTTTTTTTTTTTGCTGAGGCTAGGGCACATTCTAAATTAGGAACTGCCAAGTGGTATAGGATCAAAGTTGAGCAAAGTTTATATATCATAGTGCATATAAGTACTCAATTATTGGGCATGCAAAATTTCATGACTTTGAGCTGGTTTTTCAGTTGAACCATTGTTTCAATCACCTTCTGGTGATTGCACTGGAGAGTGCATTAGAGTAAGTTCAAACAACTAGCGAAGAGTCATGTAAAGTTCACCAAAAAACCACAACAAAACAAAACCAAGCCTCTCACCAAAAAAAAACCAACAAAAAAAACAAGCAAAGAAGACCAAAAAACCAAAAACACCCTCACCAAATAAACAAACAAAACAAACAAACAAAAAACAACTTTTGACAAAACTGAAAGAAAACTCCACCCAAACAAATGAATACTTGCTCTTCCCCAATGTTTACTAGCCCACAGCTTCTTGGCCCAACTGTACTGTGGCAGGAAAAATATATTTGAGCACTTCCATTCTTCCATCCTCGGTCAGTGCATGGTAGTGAGAGAAAAGCCAGGTGAGCCTGGTGCCACTTATTGCTGAAATACAGGGTTACTGACAGCTTTGCAACCTGGATAAATGTCTTGAATAGTACCAATTCTAGATGCCCAGTTGTGCAATATCTCTGAACTTATTTTCTTAGAGAAGGCAGTGTTGTAACAAAAACATATTTCTGTTTTTATCATAACAATCTCCAGTGACTCCAGTTGTTTGCTAACCTCATTTCTTGTCTTCTCTTCACCTTTGTTCTTTCATTATTGTCTATTACCTTCCCTGAATTTCACACCAGTATCTGTCCTGTTTTTCAGACCTTGTTAGAAGCAATACTGTTTCAAATATTTTATTTCGGTAACTCTTGAAAACACACGTTGTTTGATTTTACAAAGGAATTTTCTCCTTTGTTATCAGAGATACTGTCTTACTTGAAAAGATACTGTCCTCTTCGCCTTACATTAAGGATAGTATATTGATCTTAATTGCTTTTAAGGAAGAACTTTGCACTTAGATAATTTCTTGAATTAACATTTATAATATTTGCAAAGAAACATCCACGTTACAATGCTGTCAAACCTGAGAGACTAAATTTATGAACATGAACCAGTATGAATTGCATCCTTCATTAGGTAGAGCCGAATGTCATCTTCTCATGATAGTAGGGAAAATTAATGGACTGTATTACATAAGTTAAGAAAAACCCCAATATTAATTAAAAAAACCCATATTTATTTTTTTATTATTTCTATAGATATGACAATTCCTTATGTCAGTACACATATTTGGTGGCCTGATTCAGAATATAAAAAGCAATACTTACAAATAATATATAATTATTTTCACAAAGATAAACACCAGACTACACAAACTTCATTGGTATTTTTTCATATTCTATTTCAGTGATAGCCAATTCAAAAATAAGTACCATAAAATAATTTGCTTTATTAAAAGTATTCTTTTTCTCTCTAACCACTTTTTCTCTCCATCCATCAATGCTCCCTTAAAAGACGTATTGCAAAGGAATTTTCTGGAGAGTTCAGAGGAAAAATTGGTTTGATCAAAACTTAGTCAAGTGTCAAGTCCCACATTAGATTAATTTATTATTAATTAAAGAAAAATACTAGTTTTTCTTGAAAATAATTCCTGTAAATAAAAATACTTTGGTTTTATAACCTTGTACCTTTCTGAGAAAAGGCAAAGACAATCAGTCTCCTTGGTGTAGGAAATGAGATAGAAAGGTTAAGCCATATATCTTTACCCCTTGCTTTTTATTTTTGCTTGTGAAACTGACCAGAAATATGGACAAGGAACTGTGGTTTATAAAAGGAGTGCCAGTGTTTCTCTACTTAGTATGAATAAAATACCTTTTATTTTTGCTGAGTCATTTAAATTTTAATTTTCACCTTTCAGTTTTACTACCGCTGCAAAAATTGCAAAATAATAAGAGATACATTCTAAAGTTCTGAAGCATCAAATTGAATTTTCTGTCAGACAATAATTTCTCACACCTCTAAAATAAACAAATTGAAATCTACTCTAAGTAAAAATTTTTCACTACTAATTCTGAGTTTCACACTGTTCCCAAATATGTTTGTTTAAGGGGCAAAGGCAATAAAGTTAATGAAATCAAACAGTTAACAAATTGCTCATAATTTTGACTTTCAAATGTGGATATGAGTGATCCTTTATCCTAAGCTTTCAATTTAATAGAGACAAATCAAAGGAAAATTACAAAATTGAACATAATATGAAGGTTCAAATTTGTCAATGAAAAGATAAAGCTCACTTATGTGATGGAGAGGAAAGCTTATTAGTAAACCAAAAAGGAAAGGAGCTGCTATGTAACAGAAATCAATTACTTTTAGAGATTTTTTTTTTTTGTGGGTTGTTGGTTTGTCTATGCAAAGACCAGAGAAAATCACCAAATTCACAAAAATTCATATATTTGGGAGCATATTTGCTCTGGACATCATTGATCTCTCTTTCCTATATTAACAGTACTAGCTAAGAATTATTGAATTAGTATATTTATATAGAAATATTCTAATATTAAATTGAAAGGGGGAAGAAATAGGTCAATTTTTTTAAATTTAATATTTCCACTAATTTACAGAAAAAAAGAAGGAAAAATACCATAAGAACAATATTTTTTCCTTTTTTTCTTTTTGTGAAGGGCAAATAAAACCAACCAACCACTTAAATAAACTGACAAAAGAGTAAAAAATAAACAATTAAATTTATTCAAAACCCCCATAGAAATTAAGGAGGCCTACTGTATCCCTCAAAATGTCAAGGTATTACACAAGACCCACTGTAATTCGTCAGCTCTATTTTTTTTTTTATTGCAAATTTAGTAGGTGACTTAATTCAGAAGGAATGTGGATCCTATTCCTTTTTAATATGTCAACAAAATACCATCTAGGAGTAAAAATCATTGTTTCTTCAGGAGGAGAAACTGAAAGAGGTAGATTATTTACAAACATATACAATCAGTGCAACAGGCTGTTATGCACTGGCATTCAAACCTTTTTTGCAATATGGCCCAGTGGGCAAAATCCAAGAACAGGTAAAAGGAAAATGAAATTAAATATATTCTGGCAGTTTATTACAGATTTTCTGTCTTCAGGCATCTTCCCTATAGTCAAATATGATTAAATGAATTTGTCAGCATCCAGAGGTATAATAGCAGTATGAAGCAAAGAGATACAGTGTAAAATTAAATAAACCCAATGGTTTTGTTTACTAAAAGTTGGTCATACACAATTATATTGTGTTGAATATTGACTAAAACAAATTACCAGCCCACTCATTTCCTTTTTTGGACTTACTTTGCAACCAGAAACCTAGATTACTTAATTTCAGACCATATCTGATAAGAAAAAGACCTTTTGTGCTTCCATTGTCAAAATATAATAAAATAGTTTGCCATTGCAGTAATCTGGCTATCAGTATTCTGTAATGTGATAACATAGAAAAAGACAGATGAACATTTCAGTTGGTACTGAAAGCAGTAATATTTTTTTCTCAGTTTTCAATTAAACATAACTGTAAAATATATTCTGTTCAAGTATTTTAAGGCTCTGATTTAGTTACAAGAAAATCTGGATTAAATGGCCTTTAATTACAGAATGGCATAATATACAATGAAATGCTAAAGCTTTTTAACTGGAACTAACTCAGTAAGTCATAACCATGCATTAAGAATCCTTTTTGATCGTCCTACATGTACAAACTCTTTGTTTCTTGTTAGCAGTCCTGGACTCTTCTTCCTTTTGCAGTACTTTCTTGAAGCTCCAAAGGTCTTCTCTGTTCAAATTAAAGATTAAGAGCCTTTTACAGTTTTGTAGCATTCTAAAAGAAAAAAGACAGAGAGATCACCAAAAACATCCTTATATGTTGTGCTTTCCTTTGGGAAGCAATAATTTAGGCCTTAGACCTCTCAGCATGTATTAGTGTGTTGTCTGATTCTTTCCCTACAATATTATTTACAACTCAATGTTTCTGTAAATATCACAACAGTTAGTCAATTGTCACAATCCTAGAAAACTTTATTTGAGGTAGACCAATATACATTTCCAGCTTAAAACTTTGTAGCTGTCTATTACATATGTATATAATTATGACATGCCAGACAATCATATTTTCATTTTTTATGAATATTAATGACTAAATTTAGGAGTACTTAAAGCCCAAGCAATTAACTGACAGATAAGTGTATTTCAATATGGCATGGAAACCTCTTCGTTTCAAGAATGGAGCAGCTCACAGTATGAAGTGAGATCTAAGCATTCCACTTCCCTCTGAAATTTTGATTTCCATAAAAAAATGAACGCAGATGCATTGATGTACAGTGGCTTTAAATTATAGCATCAATATATCTGAATTTACATTACCTGAAATGCCTGAACTAGGAAGTAGGAAGTAGAAAATGGGTGCTAAGCTATGAATGCAGTCATTGATAACGGAAGGGTAATTTAGAGCTGAAGTAACATTTAACACTTCTGAATCACTGTCTAAAGGTGTCTGTCTTTTCGTTAATGCTGTGATATGTTTAAATTAAATTAGGTCCTAAATTAGCTAATTTAGGCTAATTTGAACTCCTAAATTGCCCATGCAATTCAAGATTATGAATCATAAACATAGCATGGCATGGTGTTTTCCTGAAATATGCACAGATTTGGGCAAATATTCATAAATGAGACAGTGGAAGAACAATCAACAAGTACTAAGTTTGTTTCTTTATCTTTGCTGTTTTTCAGAAAAAATAAAATAAATAAGAATAAAATGTGATTTTCAGACATTTAATAACTTTTGTATTTAAATTGCATGAACATGCTATTTTTCTATGCTAAAATTCATGAGAAAATGAATGTTCAGAGCTCATTTATTCATTTTGTAACTGCAAAGGAAAACAGAAAGAGAGCATTTGTGTTATTTTAAAATAGGTAGTAAGAATGTGATATTCAATTTTATAACTCTAAAATTTTATTTTGTTTTTCTAAAGGGGGGTTTCTAAATGGATTTTCTTTTAAAAATCTATTGGATATGGTGTTTCACAGTACTGAAATTTTACAGAAATTAATCTCCAAAAAACCATAAAACAAAAAAAGAGGAAAAAGAGTGAGAAATGGAAAAAAAAAAA
Source organism: Alaudala cheleensis (assembly GCA_013398995.1). Taxonomy (NCBI): domain Eukaryota; kingdom Metazoa; phylum Chordata; class Aves; order Passeriformes; family Alaudidae; genus Alaudala; species Alaudala cheleensis. Next base: position 10,210 of record VWYE01007588.1, read on the forward strand.
GTAAGTATATAAAATTATTTTCATATTTATAGTCAATAAAATAATCATGTTAAATAGCTGGCTATAAGTCATAAACGTTTGAATTGTAATTTAAATTTCAGAGAAAATGTTTGGTATATTCAAGGGTGATTAATTTTCAAAGATATTGTAAACAGACATTACACTGAAAGGGCAAAACCTCAGCTTGTCTAAATGCCAGAGGTCAACAGACTGCAGTGGAAGAATGGCAATGTATTCTAGGCAACATTCTGCCTCCAAATGTCTTTACTAGTTTTCTGAGACCTGCTGAAAGCTGTTTTCACCATCTACCATCCATCTCATTTTGCACAGGGGGAAGTGCACATGTACCACACAATTGCTTTTCTCTTTTCTTGGTGATGTAGCAAAGGATACTACAGAATAATTCCTGCCAATCATCTCTGATGATATTCAAGGCATAAATATGATATCTGACATGAGCTCAATAGAAATAATCAACTCTTTTTTGCTTACCAGGCAAATGTAACTGCTGCTGTGCTGTCCACAGGGAAATGGTGTGCTGATGAACCAGATAGGAAACATATTTGATGAATTAGAAGAAGCACAAGGTATGAGATGCCAGATGATTTCTAACAAAAAGAACTATTTTTATAGGTAATTGAAAAAATATGCTTTTTTTTTTTTTGCCCAGTGTTTTATGATGTAGCAGAAGGATATATTTTAGACAATTCAAGAAATATTTTTATCTTCTCACATATTTTTTTATCTTGAAGTTTTATAATGTCCAAAATATTCTGTCTTGGGATAAGCTCAAACTTGTTGGACTTTTTAACTATGAATTAGAATTTCTCTCTCTCTGTTTCAAGCCCATTCACTATTTGCTGTATTGTGATGAAACCTTCATTTGTCTCTTTGACAACTGCAACACACCTTTCCATTTCTGGGCTGTCTTTCCTCCTGGGTTTTGATTACCAGCACTTTACCTTTGTCAGTCAGTATGAAAACCTTTTTCATTCACCTAGTTCTTAACTAGCTCACGTCTCTTCCACAGTTTGGTCTGGTTAGAAGCTTAAACAGATCTTTTAAAATAATCTCTAACATTAACCTAACTGCCCCTCCCTCTCTTGCTTCCACTAACCCGTTTAGCCGGTGGGATTGCCTGCCCTACAGAGGTGACACTTCTAACAGATTATGCCCGAGGCCAGCTTCAGGCTGTGCAGCTGGGTTCGTATGTCCTTTCACACTACCCGAGGGCACAGCAACACAAACACAACACGTTTTTCAACATTCAATGAAGCCATCAGCAATTTTTTGTAATGCTTTGGGGAAAAAAAACAAAACCAACCAACCACATCCTACTGTAACATGTCTTGGGGTGACTGTATGANTATCCTACTGTTACAATAAGTATTGTGGCTCTGGCTAGGTGAGTATATAAATGTGATTTTTTTTTAAAGCTGAAGATCTTGTCTCCAGAGGCCATCTACAATCCAGAAATGTGAAATTTCCCTAAATCTATTACATAGGACCATTGCAGAATTGGTCTTTTTTATTTAATATCCAGTTCTTCTGTCATGTTGAAAGGATGGTGGTGTTTTCTTTGTGGCAAAGAGGTTAAAAGTTTGATCTAAAGCAATCCCCTTCAATGGGCCAAGATCAACATTGTGAATGGCAGAAAAATATTCAGGATTCCTTGCTAAAATTTTATAATTTATACTAGCTTTTGGAGGTAAAATCCTATTCTAGCATATTCCAATGACGTGTACAAATTTTACTAAAAATATCATTAATTAGAAGTTAGCCTTCATTTCATGTTGTCTTATCTATCAGTGAGAATTGTTTGAAGATTTACTTATTTTAACTGAAAAGAAATTTTACTCATAGTTGCAAAACATTTTGAAAAAGCTTGTTTATAAAGGCCATGTTTTCAAATGTTTTTTTCTCCCTTTTATATTCCTAATATATCTGAGTGCACAAACATTAATCAGGGAACACAAAAACTTCAATCAAGGTTGAAAAGGCATTGTTTATAGTGTTTGTGAGATGTTAACATCTCTCGAGGCTAATGATTTCTAATGAGATCTGAAACTCCTAAAGAGATAACACTAAAGCAAATTCAGAGCTGGAGGGATTAACTTGCTAAAAGGAATAATAGAATGGTCTAGGTTGGAAGCAACTGTAAAGATCATTGAATACCCATGGCATGGCAGGGACACATGAGAAATAATTTGGGGATTTGTACATGAGAAAACCTAATATTCCTACCAGATAAGGTTCTAAAGACTTTTCTCATGTTTACTAGCAATTGGCAAATTATAGGTGCATTTGTGAAATTATTAAAACAATTTTCTCTTCTTTTAAGGGAGAAAAGCCCCACAACATATTTCTTTTTCGTGTTTATTACTTTTAGTATAATGTTTGTAATTAAAACAATATAATTATGGATATGCAATCATAATTATTTTGCAAAGCATTACTGTATAGTCAATTCCTGACTGTCTGAGTCTGAGCTAGACTTCTTCAGGTGACTTCATAGACATGCCCACTTTGAAAATTAATCAGATAATGATATAAAGGGTGATTCTTCTCTCTTTTATATAACTCCCTTTAAGAGGAAGTGAGTAATACACTAGTGATAACTTTTTCATTTGAAGACAAAAGTATGTCAGAATTAGAAGCCCAGATACAGAGTTTATGACAGGATTTTATTCTTAAAATGTAAATGTTTTAATGATTTACACTGGTATTTTATTATGCCATCTGGGACACCCACAGAGCACTGGCAGGCACTGCAGGACTCACAGGATAGCTGCACTCATTTACAGAGGAAGATTAAAGCCAAAATTAATATCCTATGGTTTCTGAGAAGGCATCATGTGCATTCTTAGTTTAATTGGAACATCTTTAGCCAAGCACAAAGAGATATAAGCAAGTAGAATATGCTCTAGGTGCAAGTGCAAAGCAATTGTTCATTGGTTCTTGCAGAGAACAGATACCAAGGATATGGTGATCTTCAGGCTGAACACGAGTATGCTCACCATTCCAGTGAGATGCCCCAAGAGCCATAATAGTTATGAATTAGAATAACTGCAAAATACTCATATCTAGTTTAGAGTTAGACTGCATTATCTTATTTAGAGTGTTTATATTCAGGGAGGACTGATAGGTACAAAGAGGGGCGTCCAAGATACACAGTTTGGAGCACATCTGGAGACTGTATGGGATAACTCACAGTTCCTAAAATTAGCATGTTCAGGATGTGTAATCCTCAATATGAATGGTGCCCTAAAATTGTTTAGATTTTTAAAAAATTTTTCATTGTCTATAAATGCCACTAAACATAACTCTGTTTATTGTTGATATATAATTTTATCAGAACAAAATCCCCTCAGAATTTTCAAGTACAGAGTTATGTGTATATATAATGTTGTCAAACATTAAGACTGAAATATTGACATCGTTATTAGTTTTTAAAAACCAAGCAAATATAAAGACTAAATGCAACATAGTTGTCATTAACATTGAATTTTTTATTTTTACAATTAAAAAAATAGATGGAAGAAAAACAGAAAACCGAAAGGAAATTACTGCAAAGTTTCCTTAGTGTGTTAATAAAACTTGAAGGAAAAGTATCTGAAAAAAATGTTATACCCCATTGCTCTTTATTCTAATTCTGATGTCTTAAGGGTAAATCCACCAAACATCAATTATTGTGTGCCTTGTATAACCATTTAGGAGTTAAGTAACTATGTACAATTATTTATTTCCCTGTAAGAACTTAATCTACAATATAACTATGGAAAATTGAGTTCACCTACTGCCTGACCCTGAAGGTAGATAAAATGGTTAGATTTTTTTCCAGTAAAGTTCCTTAAAGCCTACATATTTGTTTCTCTAAATTCTGAAAATTGCCAGGGTTCATGAAACTTTTTCTGAAGGAATTCTAGTTTTCATTTTAATGATGCAAAAATTTTCATCACAGAAAATTTCATAGCCCTATCATATGAAAAAAAAGGAAAGGCAAACCTCATTTGTGAAACAATTTCACAAAGGTGGGTGTCTTCTGGGGATAATATTTTAAAAATCAAATAGCCAGGTGATGAAAGCTGTGGCACTTGGTTTATTTTATTGATTGATTTGGTTCCTTTAGGTGACCACAGCACGAATTTCTAAGCGAACTAGTGAAAAGATCAAAGCTAAGCCGCAACCAGCAGAAGCAGTGCTGAAGATGTGGCAGCTGATGATCCCATGAACACCTTTTCAGCTCTAACTCAAACCAGAGCTACTGATGACAAGTTTCCATTGGGGTTCCTCTTTGGATATTTCACATCTTCAATAAAATACATTTAAAAGCACTGAATAAAAACAACTCAGGTGAAAATATTTTTTAAGCTGACTGCAACTTCATCCTAATACAATTTGCACAAGATTGTAAGAAGGGAGAAAGCTAAAAGTGTCTTCTTGAGGTAAAGCAAGAATGAGGTATCAGAAGCAAGAGAATGCTTGAATAAAATTATCTGTTTTGAGTTACAACAGGAGCATAATTGATTGGATTGGATGATTATGTGAGGAAAAAGACACCTCTTGTTCTTAAAGTTTCCATAAAGCTTGTCTGTGTGCAAGCACACCCTAAAAACTACTTTATGTTATAAATTAAGATTTTTCAAATACCCATTTCAGATCTAATTCTATCTGATAATAAACTCCTCTGGAGAGATCTTATATTTTCACATACATAGTGTTAATCATGAAAATGAATTAATAAATTCTAAAGTCCACTTGAATTTAGTATCTGTTTAAGGATTTAAAATTAATAATCAGATAATAACAAAGTTTATTAAAACCAATACAAAGGGGGCATATTTTCTTCCCTTGTGATTTATCATCCTCCTACTTCAGGATAAATGTATTTCAGTCTCTCTAATAGGAGATGCCAGCAATAATTAAGGTGGAGTATCTCTACTGAGCCAATTACTTTATATAAACTGTTGACTTGTTGCATTGTCCTGGCAGCATGAAAACACCTTTAAGTTTATATAAATATAGCACTAATAAAATTGCCATCTCAGTATTGATAAATCAGTTAAATAGATAACTGGTGTAAATGGGAATTTATACACTTTTATTTCCATTTTTATTTTAGTAGAATTTTGTGACTGTAAGTAAAAACTGTAGAACGTATAAATAACACACAACCTGGAAAATGCCAAATGAATAAATTTTTATTTTAAACTTATTTTTGTGAGAGAGACACAGTTATTACATAAGGTATATGAAATTATTTTTCTAAAAAAAAGAGATTATCAATATTTGTATTATTAATACAGTCATCTTGATTCAAAATACTGAACACAGCTCTGAACAGAGATTAAACTTGGAAACATCTAGAAAAGAATTTTCTCTTCCCAGCAATGACAAGCAAATTATATTCACTTTTATTTTCATGACCTCCAACATATCTCACCACAATCTCTTACATTTATTTTCTGTAATTTTTTGTGCTCAGATGAGTAAAAGCTACTACTCATTTATAACTGAGAAAACTGTCCTGAGGAACATGTAAAAAGCACAAATCTCCAAGACTCCAAGACATCTCCTTGGTGTTCTGCTTTGTTCACTGGCTGTCCCATGAAGGGATGACTCAGGGCACGTTTGTGGGGAATAGGATTGTTTATATTCTTCTTCCTTCATGCTCATTATTTTCTTACAGCCACCTTGTTCTTTTGGGACTGTTAGCCATAAGGCAGATTGTCTCATCACTACAACAGGCGAATTCTCTGCAAGAGAGCAAGAACAAGGCTTCTTAGCAGTGACAAAGAAAAAAAAAAAGGGAAAGAGAAAAAAAAAAAACAAAATAAACAAAAAACCCACAAACAAACAAAAAAACCCAAAAATACCACAATGAACAAAACAAAAACCACACAAAACATACCCAAACAAGAAAAAAATGTGCATATATAGAACACTACACATACAAGTAGGTGTCCCAAGGAAGGAGGACTATAATCAAGCTTGCAGTAGGGATGAGGAATCTAAAATTCAGACAAAGAAAAAAACATGCCTTTCTTTTCCAGCACTACCTAATATCTCAAGCACTATTGTTCCTGTTGCTAGCAGCAAGCCAAACTTTTCAAATCTCTGTTGTAGAGTAAATTTGGCTGTTAGTCTCTCTCTGATGGGCTTCCTTATAGAGTTGTATATGGCTAAAATTGTCTTCTCACTTTGATGAGCTAGGATTTAAATCAATGCACCTGAGTTTAATTCTGTGAAGTGTTTTTGTTTTGTTTCATTTTTTTTCTATCCTTTTCATTTTTGGAACTGATTATCTAAATATAAAGAATACTAGGAATAGTTTGCAAACAAACTAACCTTCTACAATATCTGCATGCATTCTTGGACAATTACATATTTCTCCATTAACATAATAGCTTCTCCTTTCTTTGAAGATCTGGGGTATGCAGTGGCAGTTAAACAACTACTTAAAAATTACTGTATTTAAAAATAAAACTTATTTGCTACTTAAAGAGAGTATTTAGAAAAAAAATCAGTACTCAAATACTCCTGTGCATACATTGAGCTAACCTCCTGTGAAATAATTTGTAGTCTTTTACAGTAACACCTATAATAGATCCACTCTTCCTGTCTTCCTGGCTAACAATTTGAATGAGATGACCAGAATTCATCATCACAGACTTCCCATTTAGCTTGGGCAGCTCTTTCAGTCCTCCCTATTTGATGATTAAATATGGGCAAGTCTCATTTGGAAAGTAGAAGAGTGACTTAATCTTTCCATACTTTGGAGGCACTTTAAGCTTTTCTGGTGCAAATTAAAACTGAAGTGCATACTGCAAACACCAAAACTAGTGAAAATTTCTAGCTGCCTAAGAATAATGACCTTACTGCATACTTCTATTGCTAAAAATATTTTTTTTTTCCCTCCAGGAATGGTAGCAACTGCCTTGTGTTGACTGTGTTGGATTTATTTGGTTATGAATGTCTTTTTTTAATATTGTTATGGCTTTTCTACATTTCCTTTCAAGAGGAACACTCTAACAAAAAACGTTTTTAAATTTGATGGGGGGCTTAATAATTTAATTTTTTTCCTAGCTGGCTGTCCAGAACTGTGTAACTGTCCTTTATGAAAAACTTTATAGGAGAGAATCACATATGTTTATCTTAGGTCTCTTAAAGCTAATAACAAACATACTTTGCATGAATCATTTAGTAAAGACAATGAACTAGCAAGTTTTAGTCTATAAAAAGGATGAATGCTCCTTCTTTTCACATCTTCCATAGAACATTGATTATGATATTTTTAAAAGAAATTGAAGAAAAGGGAAGATACAAGAGAATACAAAAATCTCTAGTGTGCAAACCCTGTGTGTACAAAAGATTTCAGAAACACTTTTCTCCCTTCCAGTCTTTGAGAAATGAAACTTGAGATCCTGTAAATTGAAACAAAGCAGGAAAGCCTAAAAGCAGTTGCACAGCTTCACTGAGTGGCCTTGGAATAATGAAAGGTTGAGACCAGCAATCATCTGTCTCCATAATTTCAGTCACAATTGGCAAACACAATTTTGAAACTGCCAGGAAGTGAAATTGATCTCACTCCCTGAGAAAGGAGTATTCCTCTCCTCTTATAATTTCTTTACTCCACTAGAAGAACAAAGAAATTGAACCACTTTTGTGGCTGTCCTTATGAAGTCACTTCAACTTGCACATTGACACACGTAGTATGAAACCTAGCTAAGAGAAATACCACCAAAAAATGCATGTAATTGTCTTTGAGACTAGAATTGCTAACAGCTTGAGAGTATCAATAGAGCACAGTTTTGATGACATTGAATGCCTGACTTCTAGTAATATTTAATCATTTTTTGGCATTGATTTTTTAATTTTTGTTTCCTTTTTTACTAGCATGATAAGGCAGAACTAGGGACAGGAAACAGGTGCTGTACTGCAAAATGAGCAGTTTCTGAAAAACAGTTGCTTATTTTCAAATAAACCAATTAAATAAAACCCAAACAAACAAACAAAATCCAACCAACCAAAAAGCCTGTCTCCAGATTCTTTCATTTATCTGCTAAAAAAGTTGGGAGATTTCCCTTTTTACATTACAGTGTACTTGAAATTATTGAAGAAAAATATGAAAATATGGATTTCCATGTATATATTAATGAGAAAGATTACCATTTCAATTTTTATAACCCACTTATTATAGCACCTTGTTCTCAGCCATATAACAATACAAAGTGTTTATTTAAACCAGCTACAATTTTCAGTCTGACATTGCCCAAAGCTCGAATTATGGTGGAAAACTTTAGCTGATATTTTTGTGGGTGGGGGAAGTAGCATTAACACTAAGAACATGGCTAAGAGTTGTGTTGGTGGAACCCTTTCAGGGAGCAAATCAAAGACAAGTCTTTGTCTATGCCCGAGAACTCCCATGTAGCACAGAGGGCTGGGTAGGCTGACAGATGTCTCAGGAAGAGGTCAAAGGCACTCTCTGCATTAAATAAAAGCTGACTAAATGTGTTGAACTGAACTTGTCTGACTAACAGGTGGCTGCCATGCAGCTCTTTCATTCCTCAGCATGCATGGGGGAGAAAAAAAACACATGGACTGAGATAAAGCCAATACATAAACACTGAGGCCACACATGGAAAAAAAGTAAAACAGAAAAATTTGTTCTCTATTTCCCATCATAAGACAATAGCCATTTCCTGGAAAGTAGGGCCTTGGTACATGCAGTCATTTCTTCTCAAGACAAATGCCTTAATAATGACTCCCTGTTCCCGTCCTCCTTTCTCTTAACCTTTTATTGGTGACTATGGCTTCGTATTGGTACAAAATAACCTCTTTGGAAAGTTTTGTGATCTCAGGCACAGAGATGAGGCCAACAGTTGGGTGGTTCCCAGGGTCCTCCTTTCTACCCTTTTTAAAGGTGGGTACAATGTTTCCCCTTGTCTAATCAGCTGGGACCTCACCTTTCTACCATGACTTTTCTATTGTCATGGAGAGTGGCTTGTCAACTACATCAGCCAATTCCCAGAGAACTCTTCATCATAGATTTATGTATATTCAGGTTCCTCAGGTGCTCACAAACCGGATCTTCTCCTACTTCTCTTTCTGCTGTGGGAAGAACTTTGCTCCCACAATTCCTTTGCTGCTGTCCATCCACTTGAGAAGTGTGGGGAGAGAGGGTGCCACTGAAGAATGAGGCAAAAACATGCTGGTTTTTTTTCTGTCTTCTCCTTATCTGTTGCTACCAGTTTGCCAGAATTTTTTTTATCTGGGTGTGCACTCCTTTGATCTTCCTTTTCTGGTTAACATGCTTGTTTGAAGCTCTTTTGGTATTCTTTGTATCCCTTGCCAGGTTTGGTTTCAGCTTCACCTTGGCCTTCCTTACCCCATCTTTACACAGCTGTATTTCATCTCTGTACTCTTCAGAAGGTATTTATCCTAGTTTCCAATTAGTGTAGGCAGTGTAACCGGCAATTTCCCACTCAGCCATGCCAGTCTCTTGTCTTCCTTTTCTGATTTCCTGATTCTTGGGATTGCCAACTCTTGTGCTTTTTAGAAAACATCCTTAAAGATCTGCTTATCTGTTCTGCTCCCTTGTCCCATCTTAATTCTCATAAAACTCTTACCAAAATGCGTCCCTGGCTTCTGTTTACTGCCTTTGTCTTAGAAATATTTTCTGAAGTAAAGAAATACTTTCTGTAGCAAAAACTATAAATGTAGATACTTAAATAAGATAAAGAATTTAAAATTAAAGTATTTATTTCTTATGAAGCTGACAAAATAATTTCTTAGCTGCTTAGCCATAGTACCTTCTGTTATATCTTCATGTTTATATTTAGAATTATTTTGCAGCTCCTACAATTTTCCTGTCCTAATTTCATTTTACAAAAGAAAAAGAAGAAACTCTCAACAGTTTTGAGTTGGATTTTATTTTTATTTTCAATTTCATTTGGATCCTCCTGTGTCTCTCAATTTGGAACCTGGATACTGAATAGTAGTAGATAGTTATGTGGGTCAATGAACATAAAATGGAGATCAGGATATAGGGAAAAAATGAACAACAGCAAAAAAAAAAAAAGCTTTGATAATAATTAATTAATATATCTGCACACCTTTACACCTAAATAAGTAGAAACAGGATGAGAAGATATCAAATGCAAAACAGAGGGCAAGAGAATAATGAAGGCAATAATGTATCCCTCAATATAATCAAGTAAAAGAAACAAGTTAGTATGAAGCAGTAATCATGGAAATATTTGCTGTTGTGATGAAAAAGCAGTACTGTCAGAAGAACACTGAAGATCAAACTAGCTACTACAAATATTTGTGAAGAGCTAATCAAATTTTACAAGTTGATATTAAAAAGAAATTGCGGTAATTCTATTAGTCTAAGTATGATTCACTAAATCAAAGGAAAGTCAAGTGTTACATGTCTGCATAAGTGCTAGGGAGTATTCAGTTAAAGAGGTCTAAAGGTATTTAGGTGTTAAGATGATTACCAAAGAGAACAACCCATAACAAATTAGCTCAGGAAGATCTTTGTTAATGAGGAGCTTTTGCAGATTAAGATTATGAAATATAGTGTTCATTCAACCTCATTTATAGAAGCTATTAAGAAACTGACCTCAGCCTGATTAGTTTTAGCTATATAAAAAGTGCACAATAGAGAAAACTAAATGGGATTTTAATTAACAGAAGGTCTAGTCACAAGAGAGGCCAGACTGAAAAAAAAAATATGACACTGAAATTTCTTTCACAATATTTTCCCACTTATTTGATAACTGCTGTTTAACTATGTTCATATTTTTCTTGCCATCATGTATCTTTGTCAGCAACATTTCTAAACTTAGCATTAGTTCATTTGCAACAATAACCAGATTTCATTTGCACAGTCAATTACTCAATTAGTATCTTTATTTAATTCATTAATTGCTGATGCTTTGTTAAAAGAAAAGCTGTGGCTAATTTCAATGTTATGCAAAATTCAATATGCTAAGAGTAACTTAGAAGAGTTAAGTATCCTGAATTAAAAGCAAATTTGTGCTGTGCTGCTGTTACATAAATTAATATGATTAGTAGTCTGTACTGTATGTGAGTTATAATTTTATTTATTAAATATAGATTTCAAATGTTTTTCATAAAAATATTTTCTTGTAACAGACATTTCTACCTCTATAATCTTCCTTTTAGATTCTTATATTATTTTTGTGGTATAAACTAGCATCCTAAAATGCTAATTAGTCAGATGATATCTATTTTTTACAAACTGAAAACATCAAAACAGCCTCCTTTCTTGACTGTGCAATGACCATGCTGTGATTCCTTTGACAAATCTCTTTCTGCATAGGAATGCCATACACACTGTTAGCAGGTGTTCATACATTGAGAAATAGTCTTCAGTTACGGAATTTCACTGAGTTCAAATGTCTAAAGCAAAAATGGAAGAAGTCTTCTAACTAGAAAGCAGAACCCCCAAACTCCTGGGAAAAGAGAGATGCAGTTTACTTTTTCTGAGAAGAAAAACATATCTTTGACAGGAGAAATATTTTAACATCTTGCCATGTTCTTACTGAGGCTGTTTGTTCAGAAACAGTAAGAGAAAGGATAGATTCAAAAGAAAAAAAAAAGAGAAAAAAAAATCTAAAGGCAGGAGGGCCTGTAATTTGTTCACTTGTCAGTAGCTTGCTCATACTGTTAACAGCATGGTCATGATGCTTTTATCTAATAAACCCTTAATGCCTCTGTTTTATAACAGGAAGCAAAGCCCTTCAGCTACTAGATTTAAGAGCTAAGTTCCCCTGCTGTGACTATTTTTGCCATCTTCTAGAATATATGGAGGTATCTAGCTTAGGGTCAAGTAGAAACCTAATTAATATTTTCAAACTAGTTCTTTTCATATGTGTATGAATGAAAAAATGAAGCAACTATCTCTGGAGTCAGAATAGTTGTATATTACTGCTAAGTTTTATTAACAGAAAGAATAAAACCAAGTGACATAACTTTCTTTTTCTAGAAAAAATAACCTTTTTTCCAATGCCCCAAAAGCAAGCAAACACTGACTTTTGAGAACTTTACAAAATTTTAATTCTCCTCATTATTAAAAAAATCCAAAACCAGCATCATTTCACTAACATTTTTACACCTTTTGTGTCAGTAAGGGATTTCTTATTCAACCAATTGTTTCAGCAGTCTTCATCAAAAAGGTAAAATGAAGACTTTTGTCTTTTGCATATTAGCATTAAAAATATATCCTGCTTTCTGGATATTCTTTCTAAAAATGTATTATGAATAAATGGAATTTAGTAACATGAAAACTTAACTAAAACAACAAAAAACATTAAAAACCACAGAATGAAACAACACTGGTATATGATTAAATTATTTTGCCAGTGTTTAAACTAAAATTATCTTTAGATTAGACATTCACAAAGAAATTCTTTACTGTGAGGGTGGTGAGGCACTGGAACGAGTTGCCCAGAGAAGCTGTGAATGGTCCATCGCTTGGAGGTGCTCAAGGTCAGGCTGGATGGAGCTCTGAGAAACCTGGCCTAGCAGAAGAGGACCCTTCCCAGGGCTGGAACTGGATGATCTTTGAGATCTCTTCCAACCCAAGCCATTCTCTGTTTCTATGATTCTACAATATGGTACAAGTATACAACAAACCATTCATGGATGTATTGCAGTAAGTCCAGAGAAGTGCAATGAAGGGAGCATCTCTCATATAAGAAAAGGCTGAGTCATCTGTGACTGCTTAACTGAGAGAACAGATGGTTCAGGGGGAATCTTGTAAATATGCATGATGACCTTCCTGCAGGGACTAACAAACATGTAACCAGACTCTGCCCAGTGGAATCTAATGATAAAGCAAGAAGAAATGGGCTCAAACTGATGTTAAAACAAAATAAATAACTTTTTTTTTTTTTAATGTGAGGGTGACCAACAGTTGGAATAGAATTGTCCAGAAGTGTTTTGGAGTCTGCACTCATGAGACATTCAAAATCCAACACTTGGCAACCTGCATTAGCTGGTTCTGCTTGAGAAAGGTGCTGTACTACGTGGGCTGAAGAGGTCCCTTTGAACTCCAGTTATTCTGTGATAATATAAAAGTAATATAGAAGATAATAAAGAGAAAAGAGCATATGATGAGCAAAGTGAAACAAAAACTCAGATTTACATTTTTTTGAGTTAGAAAATAAAACTGCAAATTCAGCATAATTCTAGATTTTCCAGGGGAAAGTTTTTCAATTTTATCACCAAAATATCCATCTTCTATTTTTAATAACATTTTCAAGGAAATTCATTTTTTTTATGTGCTCTCATTATTACTTCTGTAAAGACACCAAAACATAAAATTTTCTAGTCTAAATATCTTCTAATTTTACAGTGTTTGTAGCAAAACAGGGTACTTCTAATTACTCTATTTTTTTTTTAAGTTGCATTGATTAAATGTCTTTGTTTCCAGTCTGGTGCATAATACCTCTGGACACACATAGAAAGTTCAATTAAATAAGAAGTGTTAAAATAGTTTGAAATATTTTGTAATTAATTACTTTGTTTTGATCTTGTATGTATTAAACATAAGTCTGTTTTTGCTGAAACTAGACCAGCAATGTGGCAAGAAAAAAATCTGAAATACAGCAATTAATGAAATTTGCATTTGCTAGAAAAGTATGATCAGCCTCAGGTTTTGCAGTTTGCAGTCCACCCACTCATCTACATTAATGTAGTGGTAGGGGAGACAGACAAAAGAGAGGGAGTTGCAAGCCTGTCGTTTCTAGCAACAACCTTACAGGGCAGAAAATAGAGGACATTTTTATTTACTGCTAATGTGACTAGAATTGAAAGCCTCACAGGAAAAGTATGTGTTCCTTTCCTTCACTTTGTGGAACAGCTATGTCTATTCAACAATAAATTTTATTTCCAACCAAAACCATTGACTCATTCCTATATATTTTCCTGTGATCAAACAATGTCACTGCATATGCATAAATTTATCTTCAGAAGAATTACCTACATGACCAATATTCCTTCTTTGTCTTTAGTTTTGTGTGATGGTGATCAAAGACCATTTGCATCAATAAGGTTTACCTAAAATCTCACAGGTTAGCTTGCAAAAGCTCTTTTTGTCATATTGATTTTTTGTTGCTGTATCCAGTATACTGTGGTAAAGCCTAGAGGCAGTTGTTCCCATTGAAATAAATATTTTTCAAGTGGTATATTTTCTGCAATTGTTTGATATAAGAATCAAATAAACAGGCAAAACAATAGGAACTGCATTCAATGTGAGAGGTCTTTGAGAATCACTGTCAGCTCATATAAGAACAGGTGTGCACTAACCTAGCCCACTGTGCAAGTTCCACCCAGGGAGACTATAGTGATCATAAAGCCTCATCTCAGGATTAGCCCTTGGTCCACTTAGTCTAACCTTAAATCTTAGATGGGTGGAGTGAATCTCTGTATATGATTTCATTGCCATGCCCCAATGTGATATGACTAACATTAAACATCTCTGAAGTGACTATAAATAAAGGGAAATTTTAAATTAACTACAAAACACATAAACCCTGAAGACAAACTATTAAAATATAATCCATGGCTATAGAAGTATAAAATTTGAGCTGTACTTTCTACTGTTGGAAAACCCAAAAACTTCCTGATTCAAACCAAAAAGTCTAACAGAGAGAAATATTAAGAAATATTCAAAATACGAAATGTCCAGATTCTTTAGCATGATTCATTTTTGGTTCTGTATTGCCCAAGTACATGCTGCACCTTCTCAGATTTTCATTGCTTATTACACAGATGACATGATTTATACAGATCCATTTTCCATTTTTCTAAAGGGCTTCACTTATTCTGTACATTCAAAACAGTTCAGCAGTTTCCCACTTGTGAGCAATATTTATCTTAACAATTCACTTTCTTGTCCACTTCTCTTGTGAACAAACATCTCAGAATTTGTCCTGGTAATCTTGTAAAAAAGGGAGAGTAGAGATTGAATGTGTAATAGCACATTAAAATTCTTAAATCTTAAAAAATGTTGACATAGATTTAATTGTCATGCAGCTGAACTGTTTGTAAGCATGTTTGCTAATGCCCCTGTGTATCACACACCCCATAGAGTAGAGAAAATACAGGAAAAAACCACCATCTTGACTGTGAGAAAAGGGATAAAGCAGATGCTGCTTGCTTGACATTCATGTCTTCATAACATGATCAGAGACACTCTATATGCAACTTAATCATGGATAATATACAAAGTGTCAGGAGTCACATTCTGAGTGGTTAGGTCAGCACATCCTAAGGGACTGGACTCCATATAGAAACTTTCACATATGCATGACTCTTGGGACTAGAGGTAAGCAGTTGCATATGCATTGATTGTGTAATTTTTCATGTGAATCCTTTTCCTCCCTTACTTCTCTTAGAGATATGAATTAAGTTAACAGTGTTGATATTTGGAGCATATTGATATTCTGAGCTGATACAGTAAGTTTTGAAGGAAGTTCATCAAAAACCAGCCATTGTACTGCTCTGCATTTTCAAGATTAATTTAGCACTCTTGAAACATACAGAAAAACAAAATAATGCAAAACATTTGAAGAAAATAATACAGATTCTGGGATGGAAAATATGTCATAAATATGACACCCATAGGACACATCATCATGAAACAGTTTGTCTTACTTGTTCAAGTGCATAATACAATTTTGCTGTTGAAAATTGCACTTGTTAAAAACTGATAAGCTTCATATGTATTCCTATTTTATTTCCTTCATGAAATTATTGAATAATGGATTAAAAGCTTTTTAGATGTGCTGGGTGTGTATTTTTGCCTTTGTTGTATTTGGATTTTATTTAAATTTGTGTTGTTTTGTTTTTTGGGGTTTGTTTGTTTGTTTTAATTGTGGTTTGTTTATGCCCATTTTATGTAAGTTATTGACAGTTACATTCTATCAGAATTCTGATGCAATACTGTGCATGGGTGTGAGTCTGGAAGGTAATTTTTTTTCTGTACATGTAAACATCTTAAATGATAACCAGTGAAGACAAGAAATCATTAAAACAACATTCTCATATAATTTTAGGATCTCTCATCTTGACCTTAAGTTTTTATATTAACTTTAATATCAGATTTATGGAGCTCACTTCCTTATTTCATAGTTATACAAATGAACAAAGAACATAATTTGTTGTTGTCATGCTGCATATTATTCTGTTCCTTTCTCTCTAGAACTGAACACATTTTATTCTATTAAAACTTGAGAATGTTGGATATTATGATACATAATTCTGGCACAGGCCAGGTCAGACAAGATGAGACAATTTAAGGTCTTCAGAGGAAAAGAGAATTACTATGCACTGTGTGCAGAGGAGGTTTGAGAAAAACCTCTTAGGTCTTTCTTAGGAGACTGGAAAGAAACTAAATAGGAAAGAAAAAAAGAAATAAAAGGAAAAAAATGGAAGAAGGAAGGGAAGAATAAGGAATATAAATAATGAGAGCAAAGAAGCAATATGAATATACTCTTCATATTGACAAATGTACTCAGACTAAACATGTAAACATATTATAAGTAAATTCAATATTTCATGGAAAAACTTATTAAACCTTAAGGTCCACTAGACATAAAAATAAAACAAACTATGCAAGCTGCTACTTAACATAAAAAAATTAAATAAACATATCTTAAATTAACCTGTTGCAAGTTAGCAATAAGCCTAGAGAACAAACTCATTTTTTTATAATTCAAGTGATGTCTATCTATTTTAGTGTTCTAGCTGATGGAAAAAAAAAAGTTCATATACAATTCTAGGTTGTTTTCATAGGAATTGTCAAGGGCTATCTGGCTTAAAATAAGGCTCAATAAATAAAATAAATAAAGCTCCTTTGCAAGCCTCTTTCACTGTGCACTGTGTCTCAAGGACTGGATGCCATGGTCCAGCATACACTCAGAGCTATGTGCATTTAGTACAGTAACATGCTCTATGTGTGTCTGTGCTGAAGAATTTTTGCCATTTGGCAACTACTCTCTTAGGGCCTCATTTCAAAAGGTCTCCTAGTACAGGATTAAATCCACTGTTCAAGCAGGGCTTGCAATAGATAGAACAGGACTTACATGCATGACTGCATATTATCAATTCAAAATAATATTTTCAATAATGATGTCAATAATGTTCTAAGCTGATGCTGATCTCTGTAAGATAAATTTGTTTTCTGTTTACAAATAAAAATCCTTATTATACTTTGACTGGAAACATTTAGAAATCTATTTCTGTGCAAAATTTTAAAATTTTCAGAATTAAATATTTGGCTGAATACTTGCTTTGTTCTTTTACTAAAGCTCTTTTTAACTATAATATTGCACTTTATCATAGCCAACTGAACACAATGTTTCTATTAAAAAAGAGACAATCACAAGCATTTTTTTAGTCTTCTGTGCTCCTATCCCATACTAGGAAGATATTCTGAAATGTAGGCATTCTGCCTTCCCAAAAAGGTCCTATATATTGTCCATAAATAATTTAAAAATTCAATACTAGACCAAAAAATATAGAACAATTTTTAAATTATAGCCTCTAATTTTTTGCTTTTGTTTATTGATTTGCTTAAATCAGTGCAGTTACACAGTGAGGTGTAGCATATGTATATTAAGAGAGGATACATAGTTGCCATATGAATGCTTTAAAATATTATTAAAAATTACTTTTTTGTTTGTTTTTAAGTGCTTTTTTTTATGTTTATTGTCAACTGAGAAATGAAACATGCCTCAGAATTCATTCTGGTTTTAACATGATTTTGTTAATAGAGAATTCTTTTCACAGCAGTGTCTCCCAACTTGTGAAATTAGCTTCATAAATGGAAATAACATGAATATCTGAGAAGAAGTGGATTTGAGTTTGACTACATGAAAGTATTAAAAAACATTTCAAAGAATGAGCAATTATCAATTCTAGTTGGATTGCTCACAACGTGTTTATTGCAATGACAGATGACAAAGATAAACTCAGGAGCCTCATATATGCACCAGTGAGACTTGTACACACTACTTTTGCATAATTCAGGACCATCTAAACAATAATGAGAATCTTCATAAGCTATGTGGTTCAAACTTTCAAAATTACTTTATACAAAGTATGTATATGTATGTACCTATATGTGTACAAATACGTATGGATATTTGTGTGTATGTGTGTATATCTACATACACTTGATAAAAAATTGATACTTAAAAAACATTTAATGTACTTTAAGTACATCAATCCTGAAACAATGTGCCTTCACATAGTTACATAAAATCTGAAATTGATTTAGACATACAGTAGCAGTACCTACCTAACACTTTTAGCTGAAAGATCTACCTGGTGTTTTACAGTACTTGAGCTTTTCTTACCTGTCCAGTCCAAGGGTCTCTGCACATCTTTGGCCAAACAACCATTCTCAGACTTAGCTTGCCAGATGAATCAAAGAGCTAAGAATGTTATCTCTCTGGACATCCATAAGGTCATTGACATGTGTGGTAGTCAAGACAGCCAAAACACACAAAGTGCTTCACTAAAACTTCCAGAGAGCTCTAAGTATCAGGACTTTATTATCTATAAGTCTTGCATACTAATCAGAAGTCTTCATACACCAACACCTCGTTATTTAACAGTCTCTATCTTATTTCCCTAAGGCATCTCCAAGCAGCTCTCAGGGTCTGTCCATTTATGTCTGTCAGTCAGTTCTCCTTCTCTCTTCCTTCTCACAGCACCAGCTCATGGCCTCCTGTCCCTGTCAGTCCCTGGTACGGTCTTACCTCACCTGTCCCTTGCCCCACCTCCTGTCCCTGGCTCTTCCCAGCACAGCAACAGACTCCATCTGGCTCCAACTCAAACTGAGCTGCAACTGCAACGAAAACTCATCCCAGCCAGCTCACTCTTTATCACATCCATAGCTGGGAGAACAAGGCTGTTCCCACTCTAGGATAATTAACACAGCTGCAATACATCAGCTACAAGATTACCTTTAGTACCGACTCTCTTTGTTTCCCCACACTATCTTTACCTATCTTACCACAGATATGGTCCTCTAGAAACCTCCTTCTCTCTGAACTGGAGAGAGATGGATTTGATTATTAAGTAGACAAGGTCACATCCAGGGGGGAAATAGTGGTCAATTTCTCAATGTCCAGATGGAGATCAATAACAAGGAGTACCCTCAGGGATCTGTACAGAGATTAGCCCTATTTTGTTCAATACACTAAATAGAGCATAGGCATAGACACCTAGAGACCAATGAAGGTGCAACACTTGCATCTGATTGGTGTACTCCAGCCAAAACTAGTAGCATCACACCTAAGACTAGACAAAAGAATTTAAAAGGACTTCAACTATAATTGTACTGTCTTGGCAGAGAAACATGGCAATAAAAGAAGTAACCTCATACTTTCTTATCATTTATGCGCAGGAGAGAGCCTCCAGACGAGGATGCTCTTCTGGGACCCATCTCTGTCCATCCTGACACTTTTCAGTGTCAACCCTTTTTTCTTTCCTTCCTCATCCCTCTTTTCATATGTCTCCCTCTTCTCCATCTCTCTTTTTTTTTTTTTCCCAAGAGCAACTTTAATAACTTAATCACAAGAATCATATGTATGCAACCGGATATCTACTTCACTAATGAATCTTTCTGTGTGTGAAGAGGTCTTAAGATCCTCTGTTTAGTAACATGCATTATCTGCAAGCAGTTACTAGTTTTCCAAAGCTCATTATCCTGTATTTTCAAGCACATTAAAAAAAA
The DNA here is from genome assembly GCA_013398995.1 of Alaudala cheleensis. NCBI lineage: Eukaryota > Metazoa > Chordata > Aves > Passeriformes > Alaudidae > Alaudala > Alaudala cheleensis. Next base: position 29,990 of record VWYE01007588.1, read on the forward strand.
AAAAAAGTTTTGCATTCTACAATAGGTTAAAATAATCAAAAGATGATTAAGGGTCTTTGAGGACATTGGCAGTATAAATACCTTGCTATTATAAGATACTAAATTAAGATACTAAAAGATATCTAAACATGTGAATGTTATCATACCCATAAAGAAAGCAAACATTTTTTCAGCATTCTTCCAAAGAGTGAGTAGTCATATTAATTTTGCATGCCTGATGATTTCTTTGATAGCAGCAATAATGACATCATTAGCCCGCAGTATTCACTGAGAAATAAGAAAGTCACAGTGTTGCAGCTGCCTGTCTTTATCTGCACCAGGGACGCTATTTATAAAGGAAAATTAAACTTACTAGTTCATTTGCTCTTAATTTAATAACTTAGGGAATTTTAATTCTTCTGACTGCATTACTGCTTTGAAACTACTCCATTTAACTTTATCAAACTTCATTCTGTCACAATGATTTTTTTGTCAGATTCACTTATGCTCATTTCCTCCTTTTATATCAGCCAGGAATAATGTTTTAATGATTTGATATCTTCACTAGCAGTCATTTAAGTTGTTTATACATACAGAAAGGAAATTACCATCCAAACCTACACCCATGCACTGTATTGTAGTAGAATTCAGATAGAGTGTAACTGTCAATGACTTATATAAAATGTCCATAAAGAAACAACAAATTTAAACAAAATCCAAAGAGTATTAAAAAAAAAAAACCACAAATCCCTGAGCATATCTAAGTAGCTTTTAATTTATTATGCATTCAAATGACTACTGTACTTAACAAAAACTTCATATTTACTTATATAATAGTGCCTTTAAAATTTGCAACTGTCTTTGCTTCATATTTCCTCCCTGCTACTGGCCCTTCATTTTTCTCAAGGTCACCATTTTTATTATTATGTTACCTAGAGGAGAAAATCAATTCTAAAATTTCCTAGCTTTATTGGTTTTACACAATAATTCAAGAGTTAGATAATTTCTAAGACCTGAGACCTCAGTTGAAGTTTATTTGAAAATTTTAAGTTTTCACCTAGATTGATCTATTAATTCATTCATCTTGGTTTGTGTTGCTTGTTTGGTTGAAACCTTTTGGGTTTTTTTAAGGACACATGTATTTCTCTTCAAGAAAAGACTGACAGTTTCAACACTTCAAGCTTTGTGTGTGTGAATGTGTGTGGGATTATTTTCAAACATTTTATTTTGTTAGTGCCATTACTTGATCTTCTCAATGTCAAGCCTTTTCATGCTAGACAAATCAGAGTGATTTATACAGTATTCTTCTGTTAAGATCAAGTTGCAGATATTCTATTGCCTGAGAAAGAATCCAGTGTTTTCATGCATATCACCTATAAATTTTTTAGAAATATTTCCTTGCTTCAAGTTTTAATAGAGGTAAACACAACAATTTCCTCTATTCTCCTAAAACCAATGCCTTTCGCCTTGACACAGACCCTGATAAAAAGTTGTGATAAGGACAATGAGTTCTCACTGTCCACACAGATATTTTTAATTCTATATTTGGATTAATGAATCTTAGTGTAAATATTTGCAATGTTGCCATCTCTATCTGAACTACTTATCTCAGAATTCCTTTAGAGATAAACAGCTTAAGTACAATCAGGTTAAGATATTGACCCTATGATGACAAAACTTGTACCCCAAAAGGATCTCTCGCTCTCTGAAAGGGAAGATGCTTAGCCATGTGTAGCAGAGTAGTTGAAGGAAGATTTTTAGCCAAGAATGAGAAGCAGGACGCAATGATTAGGTGGGTGATTATGATTAGAAGTATTGCTGGTACAGTATATTGCAAATGCAGTTGCATGTACTACTGCAATGCATTATAATATGCTCAGTTTGTGGTCCCTCCCAATGAGTTTCAGTGAAATGCCCTTGCTTTCTAAACTTCTCAAAGAAGCCTAGGTGTGGCTTGGTCCACATAGTCTCAGATTGGGTCTACAGTTCATGTCTAAACTTTTATAATCAGCATGTTCCACTAGAAACATACAGGTACCTTGCAGATTTCACATTTAGAAAGCAGCAATGTGGCCGCTTTATGATTTTATCTCTGTATTTCACAGAATCTTGGAGCTTTTTTACTCACCTACACAAGTGTGAGTATTCCTTGTGTCTGGAATGTCTAGGCTATGTCCTACAGGAGTCGCTGTTGATGTGGGGCATCCAGCCAGGAGCTACCTGCAACCTTCAGAGGCCAGGTTGCTCAGTTGGCTGAGTCTTCAGCAACATTTAATTCACTTTTGCAGGTTGATGAGTACCAAAATCAGTCACAAACCTCTCATCTTCCCTATCTTTGGAATGCATTAATTACACCAGCACTTAGACCGCTCCATCTGCAACACTCACTTGGTGTTCTTATCTTAGGGTGAATCAAGTTGCCTCTCAGAGATGACTGAAAGGGAGAGGGTCTGTGTTAGTGTGTGTATTCAGAATGAACATGAATACCTGACTATCTTTCATCGCCATCACACATTTCTGGACTTGGATGTAAACGTTTAGGTTTTGTTGAATTTTACCACATAGGTTTCATCTGAGCGTCTAAGAGATCCAGATACAAATAAAAGGGTGCAGGACTTAAAGACCCACCAGACTTTCCAAAGCATCACCCAGGAGTCATGCTGGATATCTTACAGTATTGTAATGTCTCTAGACCCTTAAGAGTCGGCAGTTGAACTAAGTATACACATTTAGTCAGATAAATTCTGTTTTAACTTGGAATCAAAAACAAAGGATAGTAATTTAATTGCTGTGGTTAGAATTCTTTTAAGTTTTGGTTTGTTTTTTTTTTTTTCAGCAAATCCCACAATTTACCCTTAATCTATGTCTCCTGCATCTTCTCTGTAATCAATTCTGTATTTCAAAAATTAATTTGATTGTTTAACTGTCTAAGTTCCACTCTGACCGAAGAGGGAGTTGGAACTTGGTTGGGTTGTGCAGAAGTTAAGTATGAGATGCTACCTGTGGTCTGGCATTTCTTCAGTTTCCTCCAGAAGCTGTCCCTGGAGGGATCAATTTTGTACAGGTTTGGTCTCATTCCTGCAAACCTCAAGCATATGTTTCCAAAGCCTTACAGCTCCTCAGAGAGCATTAGACATTTATGAATGGATAACTGAATTATGCTGTAGAAAATGCATTCATTGAAGCCTAAAGAGTGACACAGCTGTCTAAACTATTTATTTTAGGATGCACTAAACAGCTGTTCAGACCTTAGTGACAACATTTACATCTCACTTGGCTTAAAAGGGGGTCTAGACATTTAATTCTGTGACTGACACATTTTGAGTCTGAATCTGGAGCAGAATTCTGCTTTTTATACAACAGACACACAAGAATTGTCACAGCATTTCTTTTTTTCTTAATTTGTATAAACCCTTTGTGATTAGCCATTAATGTGGTGTCACCTGAAACAAAAACTTTATCACATTTCTATGTGATAAAGTTTTTAAAATTTATTTTAAGGTGCTTCTGCCTTTTGTTCTGTGTTTTGTGTCACATTTTCTTCACCCCAACCTGTTGAATATTGTGTTTTCTGTGCTTATTTTTAATGTCTATGTAAATTCAGAATTACATGACAAAAGTCAGTGAATTAATATCAGCATAGGTGTGATACCAAAATCTTTTTGTTCATTGAGGTTTTTTTCAGTCATATTGTTTGAATTCTAGATCAATTTTTCAGGGTCCCAAGAAAGACTTTTTTCCCCATTAAAACTATAATAGGAGTGACCAAGTAATCGACAAAATTATGTATCTTGGAGATGTGAATAGAATAGACTACATATTTTTTAAAGACAGCACAGAACTAGTGTGCATAATTTCCAAAAGCAGAAGGAATTTTGCACTTTCTTCCTTTATTCCTCTGAGAGGATTTTCAAGGTGTTACAGCAATAAGTGAGGGACATCATATCCATTTTTATAATTTAAAATATTTTTAAATTATAAAAATATTTAAAATATTTTAAGGAGATGCTTAAGGTTCTTTTATGACTTAACGTATCAAACACCTTTTTTTTTTTTTTCACTCTTCATTGTTGTTGACCTTGTACGTATACTGAGGGTGAAGTGATTGTCATTTGAAATAATCTGAAATGACCACAGGCTTTCAGACAGGCAACTTCAGAACACGAGTTGGGAACATAATGTTGCCATATCAAGCAAGGTAGAAGTTATTTTGCAGTCCACTATGACACACTAAATAAATTGCTTTCCAATGAAGTTATAAATTGTGCTATGAAAGTATATCAGAAGTTTCCTCCTTCTGCCCACCTTTTTATTACACTAAAGAAATCTAGTTTTGTATATATCTACACACACACACATTTGTTTATATATAAATGATATAACATTTTAAACCTAGGTTTTTTTTTNTGTGGTCTGGCATTTCTTCAGTTTCCTCCAGAAGCTGTCCCTGGAGGGATCAATTTTGTACAGGTTTGGTCTCATTCCTGCAAACCTCAAGCATATGTTTCCAAAGCCTTACAGCTCCTCAGAGAGCATTAGACATTTATGAATGGATAACTGAATTATGCTGTAGAAAATGCATTCATTGAAGCCTAAAGAGTGACACAGCTGTCTAAACTATTTATTTTAGGATGCACTAAACAGCTGTTCAGACCTTAGTGACAACATTTACATCTCACTTGGCTTAAAAGGGGGTCTAGACATTTAATTCTGTGACTGACACATTTTGAGTCTGAATCTGGAGCAGAATTCTGCTTTTTATACAACAGACACACAAGAATTGTCACAGCATTTCTTTTTTTCTTAATTTGTATAAACCCTTTGTGATTAGCCATTAATGTGGTGTCACCTGAAACAAAAACTTTATCACATTTCTATGTGATAAAGTTTTTAAAATTTATTTTAAGGTGCTTCTGCCTTTTGTTCTGTGTTTTGTGTCACATTTTCTTCACCCCAACCTGTTGAATATTGTGTTTTCTGTGCTTATTTTTAATGTCTATGTAAATTCAGAATTACATGACAAAAGTCAGTGAATTAATATCAGCATAGGTGTGATACCAAAATCTTTTTGTTCATTGAGGTTTTTTTCAGTCATATTGTTTGAATTCTAGATCAATTTTTCAGGGTCCCAAGAAAGACTTTTTTCCCCATTAAAACTATAATAGGAGTGACCAAGTAATCGACAAAATTATGTATCTTGGAGATGTGAATAGAATAGACTACATTTTTTTTAAAGACAGCACAGAACTAGTGTGCATAATTTCCAAAAGCAGAAGGAATTTTGCACTTTCTTCCTTTATTCCTCTGAGAGGATTTTCAAGGTGTTACAGCAATAAGTGAGGGACATCATATCCATTTTTATAATTTAAAATATTTTTAAATTATAAAAATATTTAAAATATTTTAAGGAGATGCTTAAGGTTCTTTTATGACTTAACATCTCAAACACCTTTTTTTTTTTTCACTCTTCATTGTTGTTGACCTTGTACGTATACTGAGGGTGAAGTGATTGTCATTTGAAATAATCTGAAATGACCACAGGCTTTCAGACAGGCAACTTCAGAACACGAGTTGGGAACATAATGTTGCCATATCAAGCAAGGTAGAAGTTATTTTGCAGTCCACTATGACACACTAAATAAATTGCTTTCCAATGAAGTTATAAATTGTGCTATGAAAGTATATCAGAAGTTTCCTCCTTCTGCCCACCTTTTTATTACACTAAAGAAATCTAGTTTTGTATATATCTACACACACACACATTTGTTTATATATAAATGATATAACATTTTAAACCTAGGTTTTTTTTTCATTTTTATCAGGAATGAAACACATTGTATTCTGAATATCCATTACATAAATCTGTTGTCATGTGAAAGTGTTTTATTTAAAATATAAAAAATTATGTGCATATAAAAAAATCAAATATGCTGTAAGTTTCATTCTAAGTCTCTAACATTACTATTTACTCAACTTTATCTGATCCATCTAAAGCCCTTATACAAGACTTTGTGCCTGTAAAAGGACCCTTGACTATTCCAGTTAAAGAAACTGATGATATCTGCAAAATAAACCACATCTTGTCATTGGTGGCTGACCCTGACAGATGGCCTTGTTATGGTTCCCAGTTTGGCTTTTATCTTCCAGATGTTGTGATGTTTCCATTGTTCAGTACAACTTTTCACTGAATCACAGAATGTGCTGAGTTGGAAGGGACGCACAAGGATCATTGAGTCCAACTCCTGTCCTTGCACAGCAGCGTCCCCAAGAGTCACACCAGGTGCCTAAAAGTATTGACCAAATGCTTCTTGTACTCTGTCAGCTTGGTTCTGTGACCACTGCCCTGGGGAGTCTGTTCCAGACCCCAAACACTCTCCAGATGAAAAACATTTTCTAATAGCCAGACTAAACCTCCCCTGACTGAACTTCAGGCCACTCCATTGGGTCCTGTTACTGGTCACCACAGGGAAGAGATCAGTGTCTGTGCCTCCTCTCCTCCCACATGGACATTGTAATTGCAATGGGGTCTCCCCTCAGTCTCCTCTTTTCCAGGCTGAACAGACCAAGTGACATCAGACACTCCTCATTCCTCTTCCCCTCCAGACCCCTCATTATCTTTGTTGCCTTCCTTTGGACTCTCTGATTGCTCTATATCTTACATTGTGGCACCCAAACTGTCCCCAGCACTTGAGGTGAGGCCGCCCCAGAACAGAACAGAGCAGGACAATCCTCTCCCTTGCCCATCTGGCCATGCTGTGCCTGATGTCCCCCAGGACAGGGTTGGCCCTCCTGGCTGCCAGGGCACTGCACATTCAACTTTCTGTCACATTCAACTCTCAAATTCATTCTCTCACGTTCAGCTTTCTGTGAGGACCACTAGGTCCTTTTCCTCAGCACTATTTTCCACGCCTCATTCCTGAGTGTGTACATCCAGAGTTACCCCATCCTGGGTGCAGAATCCAGCACAGCATCTCTATTACCCCCATAGAAAATTGCATCTATAGCCCAATTATCTTTTAAAACTAAAGCAGACCAAATACATGTTAAGTATTTTAACAAAAATCACAGCAAACAGAACTAAAAATGTAATCTGCAGTGTAACTGCAGAGGATCTATTCTACTGATATGGAACAGTATTATCTGAACTACTTCTGCTCTGAGATGTTGAGAACTAGGCTGACATGATTCTAGTCAAATCTTAAACCCTGTTTAGTTATTACCAGAACCTAGGACTTGAAATGAGGTCTTGATACACCTATATTTTCGTGAAGTTGGAACTTCAAATCCTTAATTTAAATTTCTAATGAATTAGTGACCCTTATGTGTACTTTCAAACTACTCAGATTTTTTTTTTTTTTTTGCTGTTAAGAATAGGCTGAAGCACATATTCTTACATTTCTTCATCTGCAAGAACCACAGTGTTAAACTGAAAAGTGAATGCAAAACAAAGGACAAAGGAGAGAGTTGGGAAGCTGTGCATATTGAAGAACACAGTAATTGCACTAACCTACTGAATGACCTTGTAAAGTTGGTTTACTCTTTTGTAGTCAATTTTCTCCTTCAGAAAAATAATGAAAATATTTTCTTATCTTTTTGCTGAGTTGTGAATATCATTCACTCTTAATTAAAAACAAACAAAAATAAGTACCTGAAGAGCTTCTAAGAGATCAAAGGCAGTTAGACCTTAAACTTTTGTGATCCTTAATGTCTTGGTTTAGGGAATAAAGTTTTATATGAACGTTTTAGAATATTTTGTTTTGAAAACCAAGCCATAACTCTTACAAAAATACTCCATCCAATTATCACAGAGGATGGTATAGCAAGAATATGATATAGTGACTAAAACTAAAAATATTGATACACAAGTGAAAAAACACAAAAAATAGAAAAGAACACCTCTCATTTCAAAGTGATCCAAAATTTTTGAGATAATGTTTTGAATGAAGATTTCCTTAGATACTCCTCCCAGAAATTCATGTAGCTCCAAAGCTATTAAGCTACCAGTATTAAAACTCTGGAATACATTATGTTGTTGAATCCAACACTTACATACAAATGTGCGACTGCTAATCTAAAGCATAAATTTACTATGAATTAGAATTAATCATGGCACATTTCAAGTATAATGAGCACAAGAGAATAGACCCATAGCTGTGCTAAAAGATTATTCACCTGCGCTATCTATACCAAGAGATAGCCCAGTGAGGAGGAATGGATATGGGATGTAAAACAGTCACTGCAGAGGATGTTACACTGCCACATTTCAGGGATGCTGACTTCAGATTTTGAGAACTGAAGGTCCATTTGTGGCTGGAGTCCCCTGAAGATCCCTTCTCAGCAAGCTTTCTGCTTTTGTTTTATCTGAAATGAATCTGATTAAAGTACTCCAGGATCTGTGGGCTGAAATAAGGCATAGTTAGAGGGGGGAAATAGGGTTGTTTTGAAGAAATACACGGATTATTCAAACTAAAATTTAAAATTTTGCCCCTAGATTATCCTCAGAGTAAAGGCTGTCACTTTTGACCTCTTCTCTCTATACTTTAAATTCACAGCAGATTTTATCTTAGAGTTCAACTGCTGTCTTAATAACTTTTCTTTTGCTGATGACAAATTCCAACTGCTGATTTAACAAAAATTAGAAGTTTAAATATTCAGCTTAATAACAAGCTTCTTTACAAAAAGTAGAAGCCAAATAAATTGCCATAAAATGCCTACATTTTCAGAGATACAATTTGAGTTAACTATTCTATCTAGAAGGGACTTTTCTTCATAATCTTTTTTCAAAGCTAGGAAGCTTAAGGAAACAAATGCTTCTACATGAACCTTGAAAGTTACTTCCATTATTCAGACTTCTAATGTCACCTTCTTGTTCTGTCAGGTGTCAGACCTGTCAAAACATATTTGACTTGCCATTCTACCACTTAGCCAGCACAGGACACTTAGTATTTGGATTACGTAAGGGTTCTGTCATGGAAGATGAGGAATTCAAACACATATTTTCAGGTGTCAAAATTATTGTTTTTAATTTGTATCAAACATGCATCTGTTTCCTGTATTAAGCAGTGAACTCAACTGTTAATTGATTAGTCAATTAAATACTTTATAAACCAGCAGAACTCAATAATTGTGCATTTCATTGACTTGTAAAATTGTGCACAACTTTGGGCTCTTAGTAACTAGCTTTACATGAAGATGAAATTTTCTCTGGTTCCATAGTTAAGGCTCAGTGTCAGTATAAGTAGGAAATGCAAGTTCACATTCAATACTTCTTTTAATACAATATGGAAATCATTTTACAACTCAGTTACTCATAAACAATATTTTTTTTCCATTACATATTTCTTATACTTGGAAGACAGACTTAAACTAGGACTTAGGGGAGTTAACAGAATTAGCAGGAAAAAGTATACAAGTGCTTATGTGTCCTGAGGGTTATTGGTTGATCTGCCTGATCAAAATAGCATAACATGATATTAATCTTATTTTTCCTGATTATAATTGGACTTAACTTTTGCAGTCAGAGGAGCTGGGGTGCCCTACATTACCCTGGGGAAGGAGCACTGTGAGAAGACAGTCTGTGAGCCCTAATGAAAGAGATCTGGAGTGCTCCTTGGTATCAGTGGGAAATATGAGGGGGAAATAGACAACTCTATCAAGCATCAGAAATAATACTTCTTTTCCTTTCATAATTTTAGCAAAATTTCAGCATTAAGATTGCATTTTTAATGGGAATTTACTAGAATAATTTTGTATTGTGTTTTTTTTTTATGTTTGTTCTTTTGTTTATCAAAATGTATAATTATTTTGGGGGTAAATGTATAAGGACATAAACAGAAGCTCACTTAGAAAATAATAGAACTGTCAAACAAGATGGATATAGACTCATCTATGGTCCTGCCAGGCCTGCAGGCCTGGCTAACTTTACATCCATTCTGAAAAGTAAAATTGAAGCTGGTATTTTTTACTAAAGAAAAATACATTTACTGTTTTCACTTACACTCAGTAGGGAGCTTATTTTGACTTATGACAAAATCTTGGTTTTCTGTTCACACAGAAAGTAGGTACAAAAGATTTAGCTAAGAACACATTGTATATTCTCCAATTCCAATTAATTTAATGTGACAGTGAGAAAGTGTCAGCAAGAGAGCTCTAGAACTGCTGAAAGTTTGGGTTCTTTTCAAACTCTCCAGTAGCAGGTCCAATTACTGATCCAGTATCAATCATCTCAACTGTGTCCCACATGGCCAACATTTAATTATAGGTAATGAGTGACAAGAGACTGATTTCACATAAAGAAATGTTCTGTATAAATAACAGTTGAACCAAAACATGCAGGGAAACAATTGTGGGAGCTCAGTCTCTCTAGTACAAGATTATGATTATCCATGGGGCTCAATGTTTCTGATGAAATCAGATGGCAGTTCTAGTGGCATATCAAATATTTGACAGCTGATACAATGTTGTTATAATGTATTTGATTTTCTTTTCATAATGAAAAAATCTACTTTTAGAAAAGATTTTATGGTTGGCCGATATATTTTACTTTTTATTTCTTGTGTATTTCTTTCAAGAGTTTAAAGTTTACATCTTCTAACTTTCTTCATGATGTACTGTTTTGGACAAATGTCTTGTGGTTTATTTTATAACTCTATCAAGACTGAAGGCACACTGAAGTCTTTTCCAGGAAGTTAATATGCTACATATCTCTTTCAAAAAAAGCCACAGAACATCTAAATATTATTATACCTCTTGAACCACAAAATATTTTCCTAAATACTTTCTAATAAACTGACGACTTAGATTAAATAAGCAAGCAAAGACACCCCCAACAAAAACAAAAATCTAGCCCAAACCAAACCAAAACAAACCCCTAATAATATATCCAAGAAATGAAGCAGGAAGGATAAAATTCAGGCATTCGTATTGGTGTCTGAAATTACCTGGATGTGTCAATATTTTCTTTGACAAGAATTTTATCTATTGTATGAATTAAAAAAAATAAAACCAAAATTATTTTAATTTCACTTAGATTTTATATTTTAACAATAATAATAAGCAGTTGCTAAATGACAGCTTTCTGAAGGTGTATTAGAATTGTTCAAAAATGTCTAGTTAAACAAAGACTAAGAACTATAAAAAATTACTACATAAAATAATCTGTTCTTTAGACATCCAAAAGCACTAAGACATTGCAGTCATTTAGCCATTTTGCAATTGAAATTCAGTTGAACAAAAAACTTCCACGAACCATAAAGTATTGACCTTAATTAAAGACTGCTTGTAATCAATTCCGCAGATGCATCTTTCATCATCACCCATCAGAGGGCAGAACAAGACTCAAATTTTCCTTTAACATTTCTTGCAATTTTTTCCACTTGGTTTATTCCCCTACTCCGTGAAAAGTCCATACACTGGGACTCCTCGAGTATAGATTTCATTAATCCTGTCTTATGCTTTTTTGCTTCTAGTTATAAAGATAACTGAAGAGTTACTGTGCTATGAGGATGATATAATTTAAAGTATGGAAGATTAGGCCTTCATAGACTCCCCAGTTACTCTCCCTGTTCCATTTAACAAAGCAAGTTATGAGACAGCAAGTAATCCCATGCAAAAGATTGACTGATTAAAGTAAGTGATTTGGAAGGAAAGAGTAAGAGTGGATTTACACAGAAGTTGTGTGCACTATCTGAGTTCTTGGGTTCTTCAATTCCTATGCCTGCACTTATTTTTCCTTTAGTGAAGGAATTATGAATTTTTTTCAACCCAGATCCTCTCAAATTTTCTGTCCTTTATGTTTCATCCATTTTGGTTTTTGCAACTGGAAATTACATGTGCTTAAGGAAATTAGATATCACTTTCATTGTAGCATTTAAAAGATGTGTAAAATGGAGTTGGCAAAAAAGGTTGTGTTTTTTTGCTATAAATGGTGCTGTCTTACTGGCCTACTGAACATAGAAGTACTCATGTAGTTGTATTAGTATGATTACTTTTGGATTCAGAACAATTATTATATTATAATTAACATATATTATACATATAACATTAATGAACATATATTAATAGATAATGTATAATATATTAATAAAATTATAATTATTTTGCATATTTCTACTTTAAAGATGAAACAGACCTTTTTTTTTACTTGTAATTTTTTTTTAATTGTAAAAAATTAAATGGACAGAGTACTTGAATTTAAAATAATGTACCATGTGGTAAATCATGCATTACATCTAAGAATAATGACATATGCAGATAAAGAAGAGGGAATAACACACTAGCCACCTGCTTTGTAAAAAAGGACATCTGACTTCCAGTTAGCATGTGTACACAATTAACATATTTGAAAAAAAGGTCAGTAAAAATGCTCTGAGAGTTATATTGTTCTTTTTTGCAATGTTTTTGTGACTGATGTGAGCATGAATCAGAGGTCAAAAACTGAGTTTGTTACCAAAGATTTTACACAGGTTTTCTTTAGCTCAGGCAGTTTAGCAAGCACCATAGTTGTTGCCTTTTTCTTGTCAAGCTACCAGCAGAGATCAACTGCTGCTCTTAGGCTACTGGGTGTCTAGAACTTCTGGACAGAGAAAAGTGCTCCCTGCAGACACCTACTACCACCAGTACTGTGCTATCTGGACACCCAAACCTTCTTATTCAAGTTTCTGAAGCAGAAAACTTATTTTTAAGACATTTAAAAACTGGCCAGAGAAAGAAGCTGTGGTTACTACTGTTAATATTTCCAGGCCAGCTATAAAATCAGTTAAGGCCATAAAATAAAATTCTGTGATTGGGAGCCTTTTTTTCCCCAATCATGCTAGAAAAATCCTAGCCTGAGTAGTTAACACCAGTATGTATAAAAGGATTAGGAGTTCTTCTGAATGCTGAAATTTTTCAGTAAACTTATTAGTAATATGGATATAAGCACACACAAGGACCTATGTGCTTGCATTACTTACATAAACACAGATGCAGCAGTTCAATATTAATGCAACAAAATCAAATAGTCAGAAACGTAAAATAAAATCTCTGGATTTTCTGCAACATTAGGTGGATTTAATTTAACATGTTTCTTTTTGCTCTCTTATTTTCCCTATTAAAATAAACCAGCATGGAAAGTTATGTAACAGATCCCACTTTAGTAAAGTCTCATTTACACAAAAGCTTAGATATGTTTATTTCATAAAATATTTAAGCAAGTAGTAATGCATTCATATTACAGAATGTCAATTTTATTTACTCTATGGATTTACTTTGTAGGATAATATATTCATTGTTATGTTATATATAATGAAGATCTACTCCACTTTGATAGCAACTTATTCTAGGGTGCTGGATACACACCTAAATTCTTAACTGTATATTGAACTTCAGTGCATTCTCCTGATAAGAAAGGGAGCAGGCAAGTTGTCCTAAGTGTTTTGCATGCTGTAGTATAGTTCCTTGGCTTTTTGTTTTGTTTTTTTTTTTTCTTATGGACATATACAATACACACATTAAATCTTAAAAAAATTATGTTTATGCATTTAAAGATAAACTGGAATTTATTTGAAATGAAAGCACATATGGTATTATTCAAATTTGTAAGACCTACCTTGGACACTCTTTGTCCCAGTAATTATGACAATGGTCTTATTACTGCATTTCTTTTATGGATGACTACACACTCTGACTGTAATTTCCGTTATTTTATGTTTAATTGATTAAAGAGTATCTAGTTCATTTGCAAACTGAAAATCCCTATAACTCTTTAGTTACTAAATTAACTGTTAGCCTTCCCCTTAACCCTCTAGCATTAAAATCTGGTAAACATTGTTGTGTGAAGCTTCTTGATTGAATTTATTTTTGCATTTATTATTAAGAGAAAACTGGGATGATTATTTCAAGATTGAGTGTTGCATGTTCTTACTGAGAAACAAGCAACGAGAAAAATCAAACTGTGAATTTTGCTTTTAAGCAGCTTCATGACAGAGATCATGGTACTGGCATGAAGAAGAACTACTAAATCACTCCTTGCCTCTCTATTTGCTCACCTTTTCAAGACAACATGTACTTTTATCTAGACATTCATCCTCAGATTCATGTCAGAGTAGTTTTACAGGAAGAAGGAGGGAAACTTAGGTGAGAAGCTAAGGACTGAAAGATTACTTTTCCTGTGGGTATCTGTCACATTTGAGTTTTACTGGAGTCTAGACATGCTGTTATCAGAATGAGTGCCGATTCTGACTCAACGTGGAATGCTCTTGGCTGGGTAGCTGTAAGAAGTGCAGCACTGCCTTTTGCCTTATATTTGACACAATATTCTGATCTGTAGTTTTAAAAACTACTAAAGAACTAAAGAAAATTTAAAATGAAATAAAAACACAACAAAAGACCTACACAAAAAAAGAACATCAAAAAAGTTTCTTTCTGAGGAGAGCGAGAATAAAGGGATAATATACAAATTAAAAAAAAGGTGTAAATTATAGTAAAAATTTAAATTCAACAGAACATTAACATGAAATCAAATCATTAAACGTTAGAAAGCTTTGCAGTTGATACTCCTACCTTGTGACAAAATAGTAAGCTGACCAGTTAATAATTCTTTGACCATCCTTTTATTTACAGGATGTAATTTCTTTCTTTCTTTTTTTTTTTTCTGATGGAAAGACAGTAAATTTCAGTCTGGGCTCTACATGGGCCAACAACTCCCTGGGGCTGGAGGTCTCCCTATGTGGCCATAGTTCCAGTGCAGTGTGGCCAAGACCATATCCCTGCCCCAGCCCTCCAATGGACAGGCCAAGGACGGGTCACTGCCAGGGTCCATATCCAGAGCAATAGGATCCATGATCACACATAAAGCACTGGGGTAATCCTGCAGCTGAGGTGGGCATCCAAGGCGAGATCTCTGGCTTAGGAGCACTTCTCCAGAGGAGAAGCCATTCTTCAGGCATCTGCTAAGTCTTTTCATAAAAGCCAAAATTTTTTCCAAGATGGGAGTGGGCTTAAGATCCTGACAAGTTTTTTTCTTTGTTTATTTTCAGTGAAGGGCTATTTAAAAATCTTCCAATACTTTGAAGAGCATATAAATATACAAAGATACTTTCATAAAATTTAGAAAAAATCACAAACCCCACTAATTTTACACAAAACAAGGAAAGAAGCAAAATGTAAAGTAAATTCAATACATTTTAAAAGCCTCAGTTGTAAAAACTTAATTCATGCTTCCATGGTGAATAATTAATTTACTTATCTTGGGAATAAAAGACTCTTGACATGAATAACATTTATTTGGAGGAGTCAAAACATTCAACTATGTGTCAGTAGACAAGCAAATTGATATACACTTATACTTTGTCCATTTAAAAAGCATTTTTTAAACTTCTTTTTGCTTATATGCAATTTTGGTATGGTTGGAGTACATTCTGCTCTTCCTTTAGAAGACTTTATCTAAAAAATATTCTCTTTCAAAACATGTTTTTACTATTTCTTGTTCTCTATGAGTTTGCAGTGTTCAGTCTAACAAAACAGAGTTGCTAAGTTTCTTGGCCATACATACATCAGGAAGGTAAGCACCAGTAATGTCCTGAATTTGCCTTTCAATTTTGTGAGCTGGGGCAAGAAGTGGTCTATGTGGGTTGACCTCAAACTTTAGCCCACTAAACTGCTCTCTCACTCTCCCACTCCAGCAGGATGAGGTGGGCAAGTAAGCTGGAAAAGCTCATAGTAAAGACAAGGAGGTCAGTCACCAATTATCACAATGGGAAAGACAGAATTGTCTTGGGACACCTAAATGCTTGGATCCCCATCCCAGGAGTGCTGTGTGTCCCACACTGCAGGATCCCCAGGTCATCTGGGTTCCCTCCATGTAGTGTGGAAGCACAGGTAGGGCCAAGTTCTCTAAGCGCACCAGTGTCAGAAATATAAAATGTCTCTATGTCGGTAGCCACCACTTCTGTGACTTTCTCCATCACAATTAAAAATCTTCTAGAAACAGGTGCTTCTCTCTGCTAAATGTAGAAAGATATCCGTTCCCTAAAAATCTTTAGTATCACTTATCTGCTTGTGTAAATATTGTCAAAATATGTATTTCAACACTTCTCCATCTAAAAGCCACCTATGGGAACAGCAGGTAATTTTGTAATTGACTCATTTGGTCTTGTTAATACCTGCACTTTACAACATGTTGCTACAATCTGTGAATTGTGATCTGCTTATGGTTTTTTCCTTTCCACAGGAAAACAAAATTGACATTAATTTTTAAAAAGCTCACATACTTAAATTACAAGCAAGCTCTCACCACAGCTGTCTTTTTCACTGAGAAACAGCATAAACCACTTTTTATCAGGGATTTAGATTCCTGCACTTCATAGTTTCACACAGAAAGAAAAGGGGTTGCTTTCTTCTTAGTAAAAGTTAATTTAAGAAAATTTACATTTGTGTTATTATGCATTTATATTAAAACATAGACTCGCTTTACAAATTTCCTAGGACCATATATTTTTCACCCTAATAAAACTTCATACTATAGCAGTCACTGCAAAATATTGATTTCTTCATAGTGATGTTGAAATACCTATTTTACCTTAGATGGTTCTTTGCTAACTGAAAACCTGCTATTACATGAAGCCATGGAACCTAGCTTTCAACCAAAGTTTATCCATTTATAATACACAATTATTGGTTTATTAAAATTGCAACACTATTACCCTCTATACCACTTAAATTTAGGTTATATTTTAGATTAAGTAGAATGTTAATAATTCTTTTTCCAAAATTTGTAGTCCAGACATTGATTGATTACGGACTGCCTCATTCAAGATATAGCAAAACATGCACTTACCAGTGGGGACAATTAAATGTATCTTTAAAGACATCCTTATTTAAATGCAATTCTTGACTCTATTAGGGATATTTTAGATTATGTAAAAACAAGTCAAAGCAAGGAGAAACAGAAAATTATAAGATTCAGCATTGTTATTTAGAGGGGATGCAGTATTTGCTAAATTACCTTATAATTCATTAACCTTGGAAAACCTATAAGAGTACTTTAAGTTCAACATCTGCTCACACACCTTTGAAGTCTGAGGCTAACCACAAAAAATACAGATATGCTGATTTAGCAGTGTAATCTCTAAGTTGACATTCAGATTATAGTTTATAATTATCAGAAGTAAATCCCTTGGAAATGCCTAAATACTGAAAAATGAATTTCAATCAATACATCCTTCAGCATACATTACATGAATAAAAGCATAATTTACATAAAGTTTTCAGCTGAAAAGTTAAAGTTAATTATGCAGTTTGCATTTCCCATAAACTATACCAGTGTACAGACAGTTTCAGTGCTTCCTTAGCAGTACCTCAAAAATTCATTAATATCTTCCTATAATTAATAACAAAGAAAATAGAAAGAATTATTTTTCCAGATAATTAGTTATCAGCACAGTGAGAAGATGAAACCTTTGAAATCTCTAACAGATATTTAGATACATTTATTGAGTGTACTTCCTAACAGAGCCTACTACTTCTTGAGGCAAAGAATGACATCAGGATACCTTCCTCCCTACTTTGTTTACTCTTTCTATATAATTTTAAATCCATATTGCATATTTCTGCCTGTCAGTTAAAAAAATAATTTTTCTCTTCTCTTTATTTCTAGAATACAAAGCGTACCTAGTAGATATAATAGGCTGCTTACATTAATAATATGTAGATATAATGACTACTTTCATTTAAAACCACATATTTAATTTGTTGAAATATTTTTCCTATTCTGTTTTAATTATACACATCTTAATGATCCCACATCTCTGTCTACAAATTTAAATTTACCTGAATTTAGGAAATCAAGGCAAAAAAAAAAAAAAAAGGCCCCATCTTTTACTGTTTGAATGCAGAAAAGGAACAAAATTTCCATTATCTCTTCTATGTGTGGCTAAAATCTGCCCCTACTGAAAACTGCATAAGCTTTTCCATTGATTTCACTTCACAACCCTACAGTCTTCAGTATAGAAATGCAGTGCTCCTGGAATAAAGTCTCACATGAAAATTGTTGAGATATTTCCAAGTGAACAAAGGAAGATTTTTAGACAGTCTAATACTGCCTTTTTTTTATTGTGTCTGGTAAAACCAATGTTGACTGACCACAGTATCTCAAGTGCAGAAAAGGACATTGGTTGTTTCACTGAGAGCATTTTCAAGTCTTAGTGTTCAATAATGACTGGAGAAACATCTGATGGGAAAACTGCATCATATGCAAAAACATGACAGTAAGCATATTTTTGCTTAAAGATACTGTCAATTTTTTTTTTGTTTCAAGCCTTCAAAAATAAGAAAAAATATCTGTGAGTGAATCTTTTATCATTATAATGCAACATTGTGCCCACTAATGAACACCAATAGTTTCATATTTTACTGGCTCATACTAGTGACATTAATGACAGTAGATTTGAGATTAAGATGGTCATATTCACAGATACCTGCATGACTGGAGTTGAATAAATTATGATTATGAGTCATAGATCCTTGTTTTGAGTAGCTCCCAGAAACATGAATTGAAATTTGATGCATTTTAAGTTATTTTTTATTTTAAGTATCTCTGAAAACATGACTGCTGTCTTCAAAATGTCAAGTGACAATTCTATCAAGTCTCCTATTCTACATCTGGTGTCGTGGCTTCCTATTTTCATTTTACGAATGTATATGCAAACTTCTCACTCCCTGATGCGATAAATAGATTTGCTTCTTCACTTTCCTTTAGCATACCAAATAATTGAGTCCTTAATCATTAATTATTGACTCACTAATTATTAATTAATTAGCATTTTAAACACCTGTGGAAAACAATGTATCTTCTTGAAGCTGTGTATGATATAATAGACCTGGCTATATCAGCACACACTGTTATATTGAATTAAGAGATTGGTTTGGTTCATTATATTGAATTGTTTTCACAAGTTCCCACCATTGATCCTACATGCTCTTTTGTTCCTAAGCTTTCATCCATAACCTCTCTACAAATTCTTATTCTTTCAAGCAATTCAGAAATGTTACCATACTTTGCTTTTGAGTTATTTTGTCCTTTTTCTCTAAGCAACTTTTTCCTTAAACAGATTTTGACTTTTTTTCCATGGATTTCCCTTCCTCTTTTGTTAGTCTAACAAGTCTCATAACATTACTGCCAGCAGAATAGAAAATCAGAAGAATTTTTAGCATAAATATCTCTAGGCATGTTGTTTTCAGTTAAGAGCATATGCTATCTTTTTAATGGCTGTAGAAAAATAGATGCTACTTGAGAACAGCTCAGCATCAGAGCTCTAGAACAGAGTCTGTTCAGGTCACCCAGAATAGGGAACTGCAACATAACACTTGCCTCCATGTGACGCAGCAGACCTTTTATATTTTTCCAACTGGGTGCAGAGAAGGAGAAGGTTTACATTTGGATGCTGGTGTACACACAGTTAGGGTGCATACCCGGAGGTACAAACATAGTCATAAAGCCCATATTCCATACATCAGAAGTGACTTTTAAACAACTAAGATAGACTCCTAAACTAGATGCCAGAAATACCCTTCTATCTACTATGTCCTTCCAGGCACTCAGAGACACAGAAGGGTTTTATCTGTTTTTTCTGTAACTCAGAGAGAGCCTAAAGACCAATCATGCCCACATTCAGTCTGTACAAGACACATACAAACCTGTACAAAAAAAGAGATCATACACATGTACCTGAGTGAACTTTTATAACACTCAGAATTTTCATGTGGACAAAAAGAGATCACATCTTTTATGCAAATAAAAAAAAATTATTTGTAATCTAAGTAATATTTTAACAGTGTAATAAAAATACAAGTCAGATATCATTAATTTAATTACACTGATATTAACACTTTTCAGACAAATTGTTAAATCATTCCCACTAACAATGCAGTTTAAATTACTGTGCACATAGATATTCTAGCATCTTCCCCTTTTCTCCATTTTGATACTTGTGGAAGTCAAGACAGTCAAAACACATGCAGTGCTTCATTAAAAACTTCCTGAGAGCTCTAAGTATCAGGACTTTATTATCTGTCAGTCTTTCATATCATCCAGAAGGCTTCACACACCAACACCTTGTTATTTAACAGTCTCCATCTTATTTCCCAAAGGCATCTCCAAGCAGCTCTCAGGGTCTGTCCATTTATGTCAGTCAGTCAGTTCTCCTTCTTCTCTCTTCCTTCTCACAGCGCCAACTCACTCCACCCCATCCCTGGCCCAGCCACCTGTCCCTGTCAGTCCCTGGTGCAAAATCTGACCTTATCTCTCCCTTGCACAACCCCCTGTTCCTGGGTCTGCACAGCACAGCAGCAGGCTCCATCTGGCTCCAGCTCAAACTGAGCTGCAACTGCAACTGAGCTCCCACCCAGCCAGCTCACTCTTTATCACNCCTCTGGATTCCCTGGGTGGTCTGAGACCCTGGCATGGGGTCTGAGAACCTTAGCACAGAGTCAAAACACCAGTGCCTTTGATTTCAGTCCAATGGGAACATCTGCCAACTTTACATGAGGAGTTGCAAATCATGAGAGTGTAATTAGAATGTAACGTATCGCAGGGTGAAAAGTAGAATTTTTGGGTTTTTGAATGAGGGTCAGAAGGACAAGATGGAGGGATTCGGGAGTGTCCCTGTCCTTCTTCTTGTCCTCCATCTTCTGCTGTGATGGTGGCACTTTTGGACTGTATTAGGATAGAAAAGCACTGTTAACATAGGTCATAGGTATTGGTAATTAATTGTAAACATAGAACACGAAATACTTAGTATAAAGGGTTGACACCGCCTTTGGAGGAGGTTCAGATCTGGCACCCTAAGCTGCTGCATGGACCTTCACAGGGCAGAAAAGAATGTAACAGACAAGAGAAGAATAAACAACCTTGGATAGCAGAGACAGGGACTCTGGATTTCACTTCTGGCGCAGGGCTGGAGAAAGAAAAAACACTTCCTGACAATCTTGGGGGTCAAACTCAACCCAGAAACCCAAGACACAGATACCTTTCTCAGCACCTGCAGTCAAAGGCTATTTTTCCTACTATGTGATGCTGCTGTGAGTTGCCACTACCATTCCTTTGCCAAGGGCAGTATGGTGTCAGTAGTGGTGATCGTTCTTTTCTTTTTCTTTTCTTTTTCCTTTCTTTTCTCATGTACTATTCCTTTTTATGATTCCAAGTAGTCTGTTGCTAATACTACTCTTTTTTTCCCCTGATGCAGAATTTTACCTTCCATGACCATTAAGTTTTATTAAACCCCTACCATATGCAGTACAATTCCTTGGTACATAAAGCTAAGCTGAAGCTACAAGCAAGTTAGAAGACAGTCATCAGACTGTTGGGCAATGTGGTGTTGCAGTTAAAACAAAGATTAAACAAACTCAAGACTGGACAGGTCCATAAAGTCCTGAAAATCCCTTAGTCCTTTTATTCCTAAGTTAACAAAAGAACTATTATAGACTAAGAACTGTGAAGAACCTACATCTTTTGCAGTGCTGTAGCTGTAATAGTTCTTATGGGTCCTCTGAATTCTTACAGAATTCAAGAATACATCTCTTGTGCATGGCTTTTCTAAATTTCTAAATTACCATCTTCTGTTTTATTATTTTCCTTTTTCATTTGATGATTCCTACCAAGAGTGAACATTTCTCTGAGATAGCCTCATTTTTCTTCTGCCCACAAATCCTTAGTCTGCTTAATGTGCTGAATTTTCTATGAATAACTAAGCATAATGGACCTTTTCTAACCTAAGCCTTAATAAGCAAGTTTTCTGAGGCTGAGCTACTCATCCAAAGAATTGCATAAAAGCCAGATATAAACACCTTTCCACTTATGTCTAAGGCCACATCTATCTAGCAGAGGGTTGTACTTATGTAACATCATATTAACAACAAAATAAAAAATTATATGTGTTAGTTTCTGTTGTTTTTCTATGCAATATGCCCAAAGTAATGTGAGGATTTTGTTTTTGTTTTTTTTTTTTTTTCCATTTAAGCATAGCAGTATTTTTATAGAATGAAAGCAGCAATATATCTTGCATGTGTTAGGATTGCCTTAGGGCACACAGAACTGCTTGAACAAGAGAAAAGCAAACTAGGAGCAAAAACATATATATACACAAAATTAAACTATAATGCTTAGTTTTGCCATGTTATTGTATTAAATTCTCCATAGTCTAATTCAGTTGAGAGTTACAATATTTGCACAAAATACATATCACTTGAGAGGAGCTGTTGCAATTTTAATTTCCTTTCAGATATTTCATCTAAAGAAAATCACCAAAATCCCAAACCCATAACCCGAATTTCTCTTAATAAGTCTCAGAAGCTGAAAACAACTTTTTTGTCTCTAAAATGTGAAGTTCTAAAAGTGAAATCAATATTTTTTCTAGAGATTCCTAAACATTTTTTT
The DNA here is from genome assembly GCA_013398995.1 of Alaudala cheleensis. Classification (NCBI taxonomy): domain Eukaryota; kingdom Metazoa; phylum Chordata; class Aves; order Passeriformes; family Alaudidae; genus Alaudala; species Alaudala cheleensis. The sequence continues at coordinate 52,380 of VWYE01007588.1, forward strand.
TTTCTTCATCATATATACTAGAACAAAATGTTGAGCTTTCCTATTGTTGCTGAATTTTGGTAACTCTCTAAATACAGACAATAAGTCAGGTTTATAAACGAGACACTGATTAATCTGCACAGGATGTGAGGTGTAAACTTTCCACAAATCAAGCACCCAAAGGAGAAAGCAGAGGCATGCCTACAGTAGGGTTTACCTTAAACTCACCTCTCTAGTACATAGCTATTGCCTGTGTAATGCATAATCATTTAGCTTGTGCAATCTTAGCAATACCTGTGCCTGCATGGGCCTCTTGGGGGTCACATGGGGAGGCTCCCCTTACTCTGTTTCAAACAAAGTTCAGCTCAGGACACACGGAATACAAGACTATTGCCTAAATAAGATGTGACCTACAGCACCACATTTTCTTAAACAATTGCCAAGCAGGACAAAAAATGCAAAACCTTTCTATAAGCAACACCTGCTTAACACACCTGATAACATCTACATGTTTTTAAAAGAGGGGTTAAAGATGAGACTGTTCCCATCAACCTCCATCTACAAAAGAGAACAAAGAAGTGACAGAGAAATCTGCTTAAATGTATCTCTATCTGTAGTGATTTAACTGGTTTATGCTTTTAAAATGTAAATTTCTTCATTGCTTATATCCTTTTTAATATGTTATGGTTTTGTGATAGAAGGCAACTTACATTTTTAGTAGTTTCCTAGCCTTTTGTGTGATTCAGTGGATATCGTTCCACTAAATTTTCAGTTGTGAACTATTTATAACTTACTATAATACAGAGGAAGCTTTTTAACAGCTGCCAGTGTTTGTCAATATGTATGCAATAAACTTCAGTTGTAGGTACAATTATGGTAAGGCTGGTTGTGGCTGTGAAAATGTCACCTGTAACGTTTTATCACCTTTAAAAAAATACATATTTTTTTTAAAAGAATGAAGTAATTACCCTCTACAGAGTTTTCGAATGAAAGAAGAAATAGCATAAAATCAGGAAAAATGAATGCAATAAAATGCAATACAACATTTGAGATTCAAATGGAGGAAAACAAAGGAAGACTAGAAGACTTACTGTCGTGGTTTGAGGGGGAAATAAGACTCTTGGGAAGTTTTAGTCCCCAGGAAGTAGTTAAAGAGGTTAGACACGCCTCTGAGAATACAAGGAGTTAAAAAAACAAGAGTTTTTGGGGAGCTCTCTCTCTGGTTCAGGTCGCAAGGTGAGCACACATCCCCTCTTCCCCCCCCAGGTCACAGGGCTGGAGGGGGGGGGGGAATCAAAGAGGGAAGGGTGGAGGTGCCTTTTGTTCCTGTTCTTCTCTACTCCCCTCCCCCTCCCCCCAAGGAAGATATCAGTACTTTGGAAGCAGCTGGCAGTGAAGGGGGGGGAGCCAGCAGACGGAGGGAGTGCTCAGCTGTGGGGGATGTGCAGACTTTGCGGCCTGGCTGGGAGCTGAGGACTTTTAACTCTTAAGCAGAAAGGAACCTTTTCTAGACATTGATTTCTCTTGCCTGGTGATTTAAGAGAG
>VWYE01007588.1:54040-165254 GCA_013398995.1 Alaudala cheleensis
TCTGTAGTTTAATAAAGTTTTGTTTTGTCTTCAAGGTTTAAGCCTGCTCTGCTCTGTTCTTGATTACATCCCACAGTAGTTGTTAAGAAATATATATATTCAAAGGTGCACTGGCATGGTGCCAGAGACAACCTATGACACTTACAGGCAAGCAGAGAAAATATTTGTGTAAGAACTGTGGTTTTGCTTTTTTTTTTCCTTTTGTTTGATTTTTTTTTTTTCTTTTCGCTGTCTGACATAATTCCTTTGTTTCTCCTTTTCATTTTTTTTGGTGTGTTTTGTTTGTTTTTTTTTTTTAATGGCTCATACTTTTACTGTAATATAAAGTCTCTGTTAGTTTTGACAGCAATAATTCAGTGATACTTCACATTTTCCTTTGGGGCCTGATTCATTGAATAGTTACTTGAGTCATTCTGACACCTGCAGAAAAAGTCACATTACTAACAGCAATATATAGCTTAATAAAATCCTTTTTTTCACTTAGAAAATTACCATCCTTTGTAACAAAAATTCCACCACAGGGAATTTTATAACCACTGGTGAATACGAATAGCACTAAAAGTATCCTGAGAGCACTTGAGTAATGCAAAAGACCACAAGACAAAATCTATGTAAATTGAATTCCTATCATATTATGCCATGAGCTCTGTTCATACTGAATATGTGCATTGTGACTTTGGGGTAGCCAGGGATACACTTAAAATGCAATGGAACTACTATTGTGACTCCAAGATTTTGGTTTCCAATTCTACTATAGAATTACATCTTAAATAGACTTCAAATACTTTTTTTCCTTTAAATTCCCCTTCTGTTATCAGAAAAAAAAAATCCTGTTTTTGACTGACTGTCATTTTCTCTTTTTTTTAATATTTTTTCTTTTGTTCTTTCTCTCTTTCTTTAATAGTAAACTGTATAAAATCTTTTTGTTTTTCCATGAATTGGTATGAGTTCTTTTTATAAAGTACAAAGAATAGGATTTCTTGTTGGACTTTATAAATTGATAATAAGAACAGATAAATTACCTTTTGAGGTTTTTTTGATTTTGTTTTGTTTTTTTTTTCCTTGTGAGCAAAAGCATGCATCTGAATATATGGTATTGCTTTGAGTTGTTCATTGAACAAGCAGCTAGAGCAGGGAGCCAATAATTCATAAGGAGGAGCTGGCATACTGAATTGCAACCTGGTGCTGCAGCAAGTCAGCGGATTTCTGATCAGCTTAAGATGAAGTCAGGGAGATCACTTACCATCATGGACAGACTCAGCCTGGAAAAAAATTGGTGTATCGCCCATTAAGCAAAATATGGATAGTGAGAAACAAAAGCACAAGCACTGAAACCTTTCCTCCCCTTATTCCCTTCCTCAGCTTCACACCTTCATCCCCAATTCCTCTAGCTCCTCCCTACCAGAGCAGTTCAGGGGAAGATGGGAAATGGGGGATCTCTGCTGTAGGAAAAAACAGACCTCTGTACACTGAACCAATATGGTTTCACAGAAGCCATTTATTGTTTACAATAAGTGACAGTTACAGATTTCTGCATAGCATAGACCCACATACACACATTATTTGATTGGATCCTCAACCTGTCCATGAGACTGGCCTGCACCCCTGAGGGCACCTAATTGGCCAGAATTTATTCCTATGCTGAGCCCACTTCTATCTGAAGTTTGCATTCTCGATGGTCAGTTTCCCAAGCCTCTCAGTCTTATTTTAGCCCTGTTTTTCTCTCAGTGGCTTTGATGGACTCCTGAGGCTTGAGTAACAAAACTGCAGGTGTTCAGATAACATCACAGGGAGTTTGGATGGTACAGAGAATGGCTTAACTCATGCAAATACATTGCTACACTCTGCTCTCTGCTGCTCCTTCCTCCTCACACTTTTACTCAGAGCTGCCTGGACTGTGCACAGGCAGCAGGGAAAATCCCTTCCACCATGGAATTCTTTCTTCTCTTCAGGCTTTGGTCTTAGTTCTGCTCTTTCTTACTCTTTTTGTTCCAACCTCATCTCTCTTCATTGCATTTTTATCCATTCTTAAATATGTTTTAAGTGAGGCATCGTCATGTTGGCTGAGGGCCTCAGCCATGCTCTCTGGTGGGTCCATTGGAGCCAGCTGGAACCTGGTATATCCAACTTGGGCAGCTTCAGTCTCTCCTCACTGACACCACCCCTGTAGCCTTCTCCTTCTACCACTTTGGTATCTAGATACAGTACACTTTAATTCAGTAAGTCTTTCCTGATTTCATAAAGGGCAAGACAACCTTCTTCTCCACTATTTTTTCTTGCAGTATCATTTAGTTCTCAATACTTTTTTGTTCTGCCACGTATGCAAACTGGAAATTTAGCTGTGAAACACTATTTTCTACACCCCCACACCGCAGGAGAGAAGAGAGGAGAACAGAGAAGAGTACCATTGTATTTAATGGCAGCAGAGTCTTACATGAAATGAAAATAATACAATATTATATTTTAATATGGCATCAGTGAATAAGGGCAAATAAGAAGTAATCTTTATTTGTGTCTAAGTAGATCCTCCTAATTCATCACTCACCTCGTTTATTCTTTTCTAATTACTTTGTAGGACAATCATCTTATAAGACCTCTCAATTCACACATCATGCATCATCTGGCTTGTGCCTCCTTTTCTCTCCCCTTACTAGATAATAAAAATTTGCATGCATTTATCAAACACACAGCTAGTAAACTCTATGGAAACATGTCAAATCCAGTAAGAGAACTTTAAGTAATTTATATTTTCTATTGGAAAGAATAGCAATGAGATATGCTCTGTGATTAATAGGTAGCAGACAAAGATTGTCAATCACAATTTTAAACACAGGAAGTTCTAATGAAATAATTGAGGGCAGACACTCAGAGGCTGATGAATAGAAGCTATTTCTAAGATAAATCAACCTTTATTAAAAAATCAGATAAGTTTATGGGATTTTTATCATAAACATATCAAAATAAACATTTTAATTTTCACTAAAATGACAGTACTATTAGAACTCAAACTAGAATCTAATTAAGTCATCTGCTTTTTATATGATAGGTATAGTTCATATGTCCATAAATGCTACTTGTTTGTGGTGTTTGTTTCTTTTTTTTTCCTGTTCATGTACAAACTCTTCAAAAGCCAAACCAAACAAAAGTACTCCCACTGCTCTCCACAGTATTTGGTATCATGCAGGCAGAGAAAAAAAAGACCTGAAGACAATCTGTAACTAATTTATAAAACAGGCAACAACTAAGTGGATTAAAAAAAAAAAAGTACATAAACAAACCCCAAAACATTTATTAATCTATACACAGCAATTAGGACAGCAATTTTATGACTATTAGTAACTGTTTTGAAGAGATTACCATAACAGAGCCTCAGGAGGAACACAAAGGAAAATAGGTTGCACACCAGCTGATAGTCTTGACTGGCAAGGATGCTGCTCAAGAGGCTGAAAAGCTGCTCGTATTGACATCCTTGGTCAGCATTTCTTAAAAAGACAACAAGTTGTCCTTATATGTAATGCTCTTTCAAGATATGTGGCAGTTCAAAAGCCTAAAGGTTTTCCCTATTGTTAATGTGTCATAACACTAAGCTGTTAGAGAGTAATTTACAATAACAGCAAAAGGGATATAGTTTCTGGTAGGCTTGTAATACAAATAAGGTACGTTTTGTTGAAGTGTGATATAATATTTATTCACACCAGTTGAACCTGGTCACACAGCTCACTCTTGACAAAGCCATAGATTACCCCTTACAGTTCAACTTATATTAAACCTCTGAAATATCTTTGATGGGTTGACTCTGTCTGGATGCCAGAGACTACCAAAGCTGTTCTATCGCTCCCTCTTTTCAGCTGAACAGGGAGAGAACATATAGCACATAATTCTGGGGTTAAGATAAGGGGAGGAAGATCCTTCAGCAGATATTGTCTCAGGCAAACAGACAGACTTCAAGGAAATTAGTTTAATTTATTACCAATCAAACAAGGGTAGGATAAGGAGAAATAAAACTACCTTGCTTAAAAACACCTTGCTCCATCCCTGCCTTCATCCTGGACTTAAATTTACTCCTTAATTCTCTGTCTCCTCCATCACCGTGGTGCAGAGGGACAGGGATTGGGGGATGGAGATAGTTCATTATAGTTTCTGCTATTCCTTCCACCTCAGTGGGAGGACTCCTCACTCTCTTTCCCTGCTCCAGAATGGAGTTCCTCCCAAGGGAAACAGTCCTCTGTGATCTTCTCCAATATTAGTTCTTTCTGTGACATGCAGTTCTTCACAAACTGCTCCACTCATGTGTCCCTTCCACGGGGCACAGTTCTTCATGAACAGATTGCTTCAGTGTGGGTCTCCCACAAGCTCACATATGTCCCAGCAAAGCTGTCAGAGGTTTGTCTCTCCACTGGTTCGAATCTTGCCAAGACCCTTCTCCAGCACTGGCTTCCCATGCAGTCACAGCTTCCTTTGATCCAGCTGCTGTGGTGTGGGGTGCTCCACATGCTGAAAGTTAATCTCTGCTCCACCATGGACATCCATGGGCTGCAGGGGAATTTCAGATATAACACTGGGGGCACCTCTTCCCCCTCCTTCCTCATCAACCTTGGTGTCTTCAGGGATGTTTTTCTTGTATAATGGCACTCTGTCCTCTGTCTGTAATTGCTTTTCACAGGAACTTTCCCACCTTCCCTTCTTAAATGTGATATCCCAGAGGTGCTACTACTTGTCGTTGTTTTTCTCAGCCTTGGCTGAGAAAGTCCACCTTCGAGCTGTCTGGCACTGGCTTGGTTGCACATGCCAGAAGGTTCTATCAGCTGCTCACAGAAGAACCTTTGTGGCTCCCCTACCACCAAAACTTTACCACACAAACCCAATACACTTTCACAGCAAACATCAAGCACAAAGTACAAGATATAACAATTTCAGAATATTTTAGAAATAGCCTTTGTGCATATGAGAAGAGATGAATTATCTGCTATATGAAATGAGTATTGCTTAGTCTCTTCTTCTTCAATAAAAGCAGCTTGGTTTTCAGAAAGACAATTTGATTGAGAGTGAAAATTTAATCTCAAAAGATCCAGTGAGTTGATACAAACTTCCAGGAATGATCATAGAAATTTTATGCAATAAAAAAGTTGGAAATAAGCTTTACAATTCCCTTAAGCATGTCTCAGGAAGGAGCTGTCTGTTGATGAAATTATCTGCAAAAGTTGCAAAACATCTTTTTTTTTTTTTTTTTTGTGATGACATGATTATCTACATTAGTCCCTAGAGTGTAAGTAGGGATTAAAATTTAATATTTTTCAACTGCAGGGCATCTATAATTACTTATTTTCCCAAGAAATACAGTTTTTGAAATGGTAAAACATAAGTTTCCATTTCTAGCTAAGAGGAGAATATATGTTTTCCCTAATAGGAAGGAGAGTGATAGACATGATGGCCATGTATAGCATGAGGGATATTGCACCACGGAAACCTTAAAAAAAATGTTTTTTTCATTTTATTGATTGTCCTGTTATATGAGAAATAAAAAAATGAAAATACCGCCTCCCCCTGACTTCCTTAACTGCGTTCAGTTCAAATACAGATTTTTGCATTTTAATACTAATGTTTGATTTCAGAAAAGAAAGAACCCTGGCACAGCTAGCATGCAAACTATTAATGCATTCCTTAAAAAAAGATAATCCTTGTCAGAAAAACTCTAAGCATAGTGAGGACAAGGGAATATCTGGCAGAGAAGTTCCCTCTTAAAAGTTAGAAGTCTGATTGACAAATAAAATGTCAAAATAGGATAACTATGTCGTCAGCAGACCAGAATAGACTAAGGAAAGAAACAAAGTGAAAGAGCTCCCTTCCAAAGCAGCAGTGTTTTCAGCGGAAGTGATGGAGCTGCTCAACGTGTGTACAGAACTTGGTGAATCACGTATATTCTAAATCATATTTCCAACAGCAGCGCCTTGCACTCAGCCTTGTTAAACCCCATAAGGTTTCCAGATGTTTCTGAGTTCCCATGGGTTTTTAGCAAGAGGAAGATGATGGATTTGGAAGCAAGATTCTGATATGTCTTCATAAAACCATCCTCAGTTTTTATGCTGGCATGGTTGTTGTCTAGTTATGGACCATTGTGTAACTCTTGTTACTAGTAATTCTTTGCCTCAAAAAATAAGGTAAATACTGAACTCTGATCATAATCACTGTGCTGTGCTATAAAACAGGTTCTTCATGCTAGGGACCTTTGCCAAAAAAAGAAAGTTATTTTTAAAGTGCAGTTTTAAAAATGACAACAGTTCTTTCCCGTATAATAATATCAACCATCACAGAATTTTGTTCCTTTGTTTCAAGGTACAAAATAATTGTGATTAACATGTGAGAATATATTGTGTCATTGGAGACACCTCTTTAAATCTTCAGTATGTATAACATTGAAAAGATTATGTAAATAATTTACAAGAAATAAATATCTGATAGAATATAAGACAGATATAGTTTAAGGGAAAGTGAAACTCACTTTTTAACTTCCAGAGTGCCTTTGTTGACTGAGGAAAGAATGAATCCTGAGCCAGCCTGGAACAGTTCTTGCAAATTTTCAAAAACTCTGTACCTAAGACTGTGTGTTCCTTAAATGCGACATAGTTGAACTTTTCACATGTAGGATTACATAAAATGCATTGTTGCCAATATTCATAACTTGCTTTGTGTCTTAGTTTTTGTCTTTTTCTCATGATCCAGGCTGGTTTCCTGGCTCCTAACTTCAAATGTCACACAGTTGAAGTGACACATTGGATAAGCAAGTCTTAAGATATTCATCTTGCTTTGAAGGAGATACATATGCTGAGAAGGTTGGGGACTTACACAAGAGATAAAATGAGAGGGAGAGGGAACAACAAGGCACTGAACAACATGATATCACTTTGAATTTAACCCTTGTTTGAGCTAAGTGATGGACTAGATGATTTCAAGAAATAGTTCCAATGTTAGCTGGAACTTTAAACTTTATTGTTGAACAAAAGTAATTAGAAATTTACATTAAAAAACCCAGTATGTTGAGAGCATCTGTTGATAATATTTTCAAGTGACTGAACTACACTGTGCAGTACAATCAAATATATATATTGTGCAGCAGCTGTTCTCAGAAATAGCTGGTGGGACAAAGAAATCTTGTTTTTACAAACTATATGTATGCATCGGAAACTTGGATTTACCATAACCTTTTGTAATATTTCCTTGAGTTATTGCTGTGTTCTTACCTCGACATTCAACAAGGCACCATATAACCCTATGACTACAGGATGAACAAACATTCACTATAGATGTTTTTCTACAAATGCCTTTGTTAACAAATATAAGAATACAGGGTAGACAAAATATAGTTTTTCCTTCACTTGATGATAATTTCTGTAAGCAATAGCTCTTTTTCATCTGTTGTGCAGCTTCAAATTTTTCACATGGTGTCTGCCATTTAGGATGATGAGGATACCTTTTTGAGCCATACTTGAGAATACCTCCAGAAACACTTTTAAAGGCCTTGAATTATGCTTTCTGAAGTATTAGCACAAATTATTCCCTCTTTAATTGCAATTATTTTTAATAACTGAACATTCATAGGGAAAAAAGTTCAAAAATTATACAATAAAAATTGGTTAGCATTACATGTGCAATATTTTTATTTTTTTAAAATAGAGATTATACATTTTAAAATACGTTAAGAATAATTCTAGATAATGAACCAATTACCAATCGTATTTAATCTCAAGGATATTTATTTTTATTAAACCCCCTATATTTAAAGAAGTCTATTTGCAATAAAAGATACAACTAAGCATTTTAATGTGGAAGACCATAAGGAAAGAGCTATTTATTTGAAATTGAGTTTGTTTATGGGATTTAATAAAATAGAAAAAGAGGATACATTTTAGCGTTCAAAATCCTAAGGGGGATAATATTAATGCAAATTACAATTATAAGGCACAAAAGTTCTTGCAACATTGCTGAAATTAAATTCAGGATAAGTCCCTTGTATAAGGACAGATTTCCCAAGTAGTCTGCGTATATCACTGAATAAAAAGAAAATACTATGCAATTCTAATAAAACATGGATATTTCTGTTAAACAATGCTTAATGTGATTTCAATTGCCTTTTCTGCAGGTCATTTACATTCTCCTGTCTTCATATGTTCGATACTTCTGCTATTTATTTTTCCACTTTTTCAATGTTATTTTCATGACTTACGAATTCCACTTTGAATGACTGTTCAGAAATTTTTAGCAACAACAGATTCAAACAGTAGAAACCAGTTTTGATTTCGCTAAGTTCGACTTTTAATAAAGATAACAAAAATTAAATGGTCAAATCTAAGCAGAAACTACAACCAACATTCCAGGTGTTTTGGGGTCACCAGTGTCCAACTTTGATTTAAAAACAACAACAACAAAAAAAAAGAGCAAACAAACCCACTTATCTGAAGTTAATGGAAGTTTAGGCTTTTTATAAACCAAAACAACAGAACTAAAAAAAACCTCCCTAAATTGATATTCAGAGAACATCATCTGTATACAATTGTGTTCTTTATGCTAGATTACTTCTGTTCTCTTTCCTATCTTTTGCATTTTATTGTTTCCAGTAACATGATTCTCATTTTCTCAAGAAAAATTGTGGGTATTTAGAATTATTAAAAAAAAAAAGTGTTTTCTATTAAATGATAAAAGTGTTAATGTTCATAATCTGATCAGTATTTGTTTTAAAATACCTAATTTTTTTTTTTAAAGACCAAAACTGATATTAGAAGTACTTTATTAACTGTAGAGCAGTTTTCTTCGAGGCCTTTGTGAGAATGGCAAATATTAGGTTTAGATGGGTACACAAAGCTGTTTGTCTATAAAGCATAGAATTTATGGAATACTTCTATTTAAAAAGAATCTAAAACATAATTAAGAAAAAAAATATTCTCTTTTATATCCACAGAATGAAAAATTACTTAAAAGATCATTAATTTTGCTTCTCTCTCTACCTAACTAATGCAAATTATAAAGTATCTTACATGAAGAAAAAAAAAACAATAACCAAAGAATTTAGAAACAGCCAAAACAACTGAACACAGTATCTTAAGTGTGATCTCACCAGTGCTGGTTTACAACTTCTTTCCATCAGGTGAATAATTGAGTTATTCTGAAGTGAAAGTGTACTTTTCAGTTTTCTGATGCTTCTAATTCTTTTTATTTGCCAGATTCATAATATATTTTACAATCTTTCCGAGAAAGACTAGAGAAGACCATAGTAGAACAGTTTAGATTCCTTTGTTTTGAAATGAAATTTGAGTTTCAAATGTATAATCTAATTTCAATTGTTAGCATTATTTAAAGAGATGACATCCTTTACACTGTTTCCAGTTTATGCTCATGTAAGTTTCTGTTAAGATTGATTAAACAGGCTGAGCTTAATGTTCTTTTTTATTCACCTCAGTTCCTATGTATGTTATTGGCACATTCCAGAATATCCTTTTTTCCCTGCTAAGGGCTTCCGAGGTATCAACAACTATGTTTGCTAATACTCTCCTCAGCTCCTGGAGAGGTTTTTGTTATTACTTCGCTGCTGCATTTCCTTTTGAATAAAACATGTTTGAAGAAAACATTGCATAACTGGGACTCATTCTACATTTATCTCTTCCTACTTCTTCTTTACTCAATTCTTTAAATCCAGTACTTTTTCTTTCCCTCCCTCCCACACAGTAAAAATATGCAAATTTTGGATGAATTTTTTTTTTCAATGTTGAATCTTTGCTACCTCAGTCCTTTGTAATCATTATTTTCATTAGCTGTGCCATCAGTTTTAAAATACATGGACTGAGTAATACTATTCAAATCTGAGCCTTGATATTGAGAGTTTTACTTTGGTTCATGTTTTTTTATGGTATGTTAAGATTTATTTTGGAGGCTGCTGACAATTTGTGCTCATTGGAAATTCTGACCTGTTTACAAATGAAGAGAAGGTTTTAACACACTGTCCTGGAATTGCCTCTTCATTTATACTGCTTAGATATATAGGTAACCAAATCTCAAAGTATGATATGTGGACTTTACCTAATTAATTTTTTTTTTACATGTAATAGAATATAGAATGAGGTATTCAAAAATATCTTTAAAATATAACTATTTCAATTAATCACAATGATATAATTTGTTTGACTAAATTTAAAAATATTTAAATAAGAGGGATTGTATAGGTTTTTTTCAATATTTAGTGAGTTGAAAAAGGATATATTAATTGTCATGATTAGTATTATTGTAGTAATGATTAAAAAATGCACACAATTACTTTAAGCAATAGTATTTTAAATAATTGTAATTATATATTTAATATCTGTCTATTTATTAATATAGGGATATATTAATATTTATTACCTACATATTATTTAATTTGCTGCTTTTTCATCCCTTTTTCCTGTCTTTGAAGAAAGTGCAAAACTTAAAAATCCTCCATCACTTCCAGACAACTTATTTTGCCAAATTAAATTTGTTTTAACAAAAACCTTGTTTTAATTTTCAACTATTTTTTGAGGAAAGAAAAAGCTTTTCAAATTTGCAGACTTTTTAAGAAATTTCTGATAGAAAAGCACAGATTTTCCAATCTAGTCTACTGAGCTGAATCTTTTAAAATTATCCATTTAAACCCAAACAAAATCATGTTAATAAAACATTTTATATTTTTTTTTAAACAGAACATTATATTTTATATCATTACTTGTAGCAGCATGTAGTTTTTTTAGAGAAGGCAATATTCTAAGGATGGATAGGACTTCATAGGAAACAGTTTTCTTTCAAGAGAGACTATGAAAAGATAACCTTCAGCAAAGCCAATGAGAAGGACTCTGCTGAAATATATATAGAATAGTTTCTTCAGTAGATAGAACAATTAAAGGGTAAATGCTTCATTTGGTTAGGTAATCTTTAGTATCTGGATCCTTCACTGAACTTCAAAATTTTATAGTTGCTGTTCGTAGTCTGTACATTCTGTGTAGAACAAAGAAGGAACAAAGTAGGTCCAAGGGAGGATGCACAATTCAATAACCAGGGAAAATGAAGATTGTACTGTACCAGCCCATACTCTACAACTTTGACTTTCACATACATGATAGAGAAGAAATGTTCTAAGTTCCTTCACAGTGACTGGGAGTCACAAGAAAAGGCTAAAATCTCAGTTTAATGACAGGTTAATCCTTCTGGGTTTTTCTTTGCCCAGGAGCCTAGGAAGAAATGTTAGATTCAAAATGTCACTCAGAACCCATACTTAAAATTTCACAATATAAATATATTTATATAATTATACTTTTATATATCAATATAATTATGCATAAATATGTATTTTGCAATATATAAACATACTCCAACATTCTCGAGTCTCTCCTCAGCTTTATTTGTTTCAAGCACTGCTGAATTGGTAACAAACTCTATAAGGTCTGTAGGGGGAATGTATTATAGTCTACTGGATTAGCAGAGAAAGAATTGCTATTGTAGGAATAAGCTTTGTGTTAACTCCTGGAAGCTTCAAGATTAAGACCTGCCAGACTTGCTCTGTCTGAATTTGTGCAGGCCTGGGCTTGCCTGGAGCTTTGCTTTAGCCTGTTTAGGAACTGAATATTGCATTGTTTCTTTTTGTTTACTTTTTATTGTTGTGTTATAAGCATATAATAATTTAATCATAGATTTCAAAATAATAAGCATACAATGAGGTTATTCTCTATAGCATGAATTGCCTACAATGATAGAATAAGACAGTGCAGGCACATAATGAAAACAAAGACCTTCAAAACATGGGCATGGAATAATACAGAGGCCTCAGGGCTCTTGTATTATTGAACAACATACTAGGGGTCAATTACAGGTCACTAAAGGAATTCAGCCTGGGGAGATTGGTAACTAAGATTTTAGTGGTAGCAAAGGGAATAGAGAAGAACAAGTATACAATATATGTAGGAGTGCATCATTCATAATTTATATGCATGTTAGGTGGAAGTGCAACCCACTGAGGAGCAAGCAACAGGTAGAGCATGTTAAAAATCTATATATATATAGTCCCAAAAAATGTTATAGTAAGGAAAATGAAAATCTCACTGTAACTATTGCCTCTGCTCTGAGAAGGACTTGATATGCTGATGATTTATTACTACTCATTGCATCTTCTTGAAGACTCAAGTGTTGACCTTAGTACATGAAAGGATTTTGGAAGAGTGAGCACAACAATGAAAAAAAGTAGACACTAGAAATTTTGTGTACAATTATTGTAGCATTACTGCTATTGAGACTATCCTTTTCCTGTTACAATGTTTTATATTTTCCTTCGTTTTCTGTGAAATTTGTATCTACATAAATTATGTACATACATATACATAAATACCTAATTATGATTTAGATTGACTACTAATAATTCTTGACTTTGTATATGAGATTTGTTCCTTTGGCTCCCTTGCATGAGTCTATCTAGGCCAGTAAACTTTAGCTGTAACTGTACATGTGGAGGTGATCATAAGTAGGATGAGGCCAGGCCAGAATACAAAGACTCATGATGCATCTACTTTGTGACTGCTGAGTGTATTTATATCCACAATCAGTAGACTAGTTGAGAGTGCTGGACTTGTATGCTGACTAGAATCCATAGGCAATGAAGATATAGAGAACTGGAAGCAGTTTTATCTCAGCTCTAGGCTTTATGGCTGATGTTACAGAAAGTTATCATAATAACTTTTTATAATTAATCATCACTACATTATGGTCTATTTACATGTATTTTTAACAGATATTTATATTTGTATATACATTATGTTATGCATGTTAAGGTTATCACTGAGACTTTTAGATGATCACAGGATAAAAATGACTATAACTGTGTGACAAACTGTAGATCTGAGAAAATTATGTCATTGTGTTGGTTAGTAATGATGTCTGTCTGTAATTAACATTCTTAGTTGGTGGAGCTCTTAGGACATTTTAAACAGCTAAACTGACAGAGTCTTTTGAAAGTTTCCCATTATACTTAGATGCATAATTTTTATTTTCACCAACATAACAGTGATACAACAACATCAGATGAAAACTTGCAGCAGATGTTTTCAATAGTTTGTTATAAATGTATAATTTTCATACATTAATGATTTTGCTTACATCTCCCCATACTAATCTTCTTATGAAGAAATTATTCTCTCAGTGTACCAGTTCCATTTCTGATTTGACTGCAGGAACTTTTTTCCACTGTGAAGGACTGGGACATAAAGCAAGAGCAGAATGAAGTGAGTGAATTGTGACTGCCAAGTAACAGTAGGGTATTCAGCTTTTCAGAAAAGCACTAACCATTATTTAAATAGCTGGTCATGATTTACACTTTCTCTCTGGAGTGCAAAATGTTGCATGCTTAAGTGTTTGTACAGTTGTAGGCAGAATAAATTTATTGCACAAAGAAAAGATAAATAGTAGTTATCAATCACCTACAGGTAAACTTTTCATAAAAGTTGTCATTATAGACTCATTTTAACTCAATACTGCACTTTATTTTCTGAATATAGGAACAAAATAACTAGCAGTTACCTGTAGTATAAGATCCTGCATTTTTGCTACATTCTTAAGGAGATACTCTGCATATTAAATAAAATAATTTCACATGAAACTGAGTTTATAGTGATTTTTATGTATTTCAATTATATTAAAGGAATCTCTTTAATAACATTTATGGAATTAATTTCCTGAAAACCTGTATTTGGCTACTGATGGAAAAACAACTTACCATCTTATATTAAATGTAGTGTACATCAAAAAACTATATCAAAGAACACCAAGATTGATACATTTTTACACAAGGACCAACAATGGACACATTTAGAAAACTGTGAATATACAATAAATTAATGCCAGAAAACTGCCTAGAAAAGTTGTGGCTGCCCCATGGAGATGTTCAAAGTCAGGCTGAATGTGGCTCTCTGTAACCTTGTCTAGTGGAAGGTGTCCATGTCCTGGAAGGGTGACTGGAACTACATGACCTTTAAGGCCCCTTCCAACCTAAACCGTTCTATGATCCTCATTACTCCATTTCTCAATAATTTTTGATTCAGAATAGGACCCCAAAAATGTTCTTGTGGAATTTCATATGTAATCAGCCTTTTTTCATCAAGGACAATGTTTAGTATCTTTTCTTACTTCTTAAAAAAAATATATATAAGTTGCTTTGAAATTTCCTGCTATTCCATAGGAGATTTTTTTTTCAGATTTTCAAGTTACCGCAATTTTCATAGGGTATTTGGCTTAAAATTAATTCCAGGAATTTACATCAGGCAATAAAGCCAGTTATTGCCTTAACATTGCCTTTTTGTGTAGAAAGAGTTGAGGACAGACTAGACAGTGAAAGACTGGTCATGAATGGTGATGCATCCCTAGGTAAATATAGATATATAATATAGAAAAATTTTACTACATATACTGCTTTTCTATGAAGGAAACGCTAAAATATGGCTAGAGCTGTAACAGTCTTTCTCTTTTGTCTAGGTTTTATTTGACTTCCATAACCTTTTTGCATTAATCCTAGTTTTCTTTTGTATAGCCATAACTTTGTGTGTGAGCTGAAAAATAATGGTTTTATTCTTTTAAGATGCATTTATCCTCTGTGCTCTGTGCCTTTGTGCATAGAGAAAGACCAGATAACTGTTATTATAATGATAAACTTTTCTTCCAGAAACTCATCTAAATAAATATTCTAAATGGTGGAGTTGATAAACTCATCCTAAAGTACATATTTAATTGTTAAATGAAAGATTTCTACCTAAAGACCAGAAATCTGAATGTGAAGTCCTCCATGATAATTACATTTCAACGATTAATAAATTTACTGAAAAGGTTTGACCTTCCATTAACCATTGTACTATTTCCTAAATTTTCTCCAGCAAACTGCTTCTCCTAGTAATAATTATCATTTATACCTAGGCCTAACTCCAGAAGATGTTGTAAAAAAATTATAACAACATGAAAAATTCAAATTTTAAGTGTTCTGGAAATATTTAATACTTCATAAAGCTACATACCTAAAACCTTTTAAAATGTGATTGAAAACCTACATATTCAAATTCATATCTGTTTTGTAGCAAGTGGATGTCAAGGCTGCCTAGTGATCTTCTGAAAAGTAAGTTCTCAGATACATGCAAAGTAAAAATTACATGTTTGGGAAAAATAGTTGTCTTTGTAGTTCTGGATGAAGAAAAAATAATGGAAGTGAATAATTAAAATCTAAAAAGGATTCAACATGGCAAAAAACTGCAAGGTTTGGATGTTGATTAATTGTGCTGGCTGTCACATGAAGCTCAAATTCAAGCATGTATCAGTGTTGGCATAGCATAATTTTAAAACAATCTCTGAATACTCTTGAAGCGAAACATCACAAAATTCAGATGTATTTAACTGAACTTTGAACTGTAGTCAAAATTAACTTCTGTGTGCCAGTAGTGGATATGATATTTTTGAAACTACCATCAATAAGCAGATCAATACAATACCACATGAAGCATTCATATAATAATGCTTCATATTTATTTCAGTAATGGAAATTTAGATCCTGTCATGTTAAATTTGGAACTGATCATGTTATGAGACTGTTTCTCCATTTCTCCAGATTGTTAGCTATAAGGTTCTCCAAAGACAAGGTCCCTATTAATTTCTGGAAGTTGGGACAGAACAACATAGACTGCTAATCAATGTGATTATATCATGAGTTCTTCCTTTATTGCTCAAGATGTCTGGTTAAATACAGTTTCAGATAGTTTATAGTTACAGGTGCACTCTAATTGGTACACAGTGTTAAAAGAATGCAAAACAATCTCACTTTAAGGTAGCTACCATGATCTCACTCTAACTATCCTATCTAAAAAATGCACACACCTTAATCTGATTTATAACTGCTCCACAGGCTTCTTAACTTCTAATACAGGCCCAAAACTTGAGGCCCATTTTGGGATAGCTCAAATCTCATTCCAAAGAACCTCATGTCCACATTCTCTACAGTTCTCACGTGATCAAATACAATTTTTCAATTATATAACTACATCACTAAAAAGTTGTGCTTTTTCATACCATGCATACAGAGGTTTGTGCAAATGTTCTCCCTGGTTACATCTTTCAGAAATCTAACTCAACAGTAATGAATCCCTTGTATTTTTTATTATACAGACTTAAGACTATTCTCCTTTCCAGTAAAAAATTTAAATTATAGGGTAGTGTAATATCAGTATAATTAGAGCATATAAAGCAGTAGACAATATATATATAATAAATATAATGAAGAGGAAAACTGCTGCTAATTAAGCATTTGTAAAATACTTTCAAATCTGAATTATGATAATAAACAAAATATATACAGAGCAAAACAACAGAAAAAATAAAGGCATTTTTTGCAGGGTTTTTTTTTTTTTTTTGCATTGTGAGAGGACAAAATTAATTTGTTTTGCCTGAAAGCATCTGAGTCCTCTGTATTCAAGTGTACTCAAATCAAATTCAAGGAGGGGAAAAAAAAGTTTTCTGATAAAATTTTAATCCTGAAAACTTAAGTGAAACAATTCTATTGTTTGTTTGCTAAATGTAGAAGATAAAAGGAAAAAGGGACTTGCAAACCTCACTAGATATGCCATTTTCTCTTCAGTCTTCAACAACGAGGTGTCTCAGGCTTTTATGATTAATGAAAAGTGGAGGAAAAACATCAGCAGTGGATGAGGATCAAAGACTACTTAACTTTACTTATGAAAACACGTTGCAATTGACAGACCTGTACAGCATCCTGTAGTAAGAGAGGTGGAAGATGTCTTTCTGAAGCTAATACCTATTATCTTTGAAAGATAATGGAAATCAGGGAGATCCCTAATAATTTTAAAAGGGCAATTGCCCTGACATTTTGTCGTGCTACATTGTTCTTGACAAGATATTAAGTTTGTTATGAAAGAAACCAGAACTTGGCAGGAAGAGAGGAAAAAGCTGAGGAGTGGGAAAAAGCATTATGGAGAGAATGATTGTATGGTGCATATTCAGAGGTCAGCCCTAAATCTCGTCCAGAGCATAGAACACGTGCACACAGATAATTTGAAAAATGATACTAAATTATATGTCTATAAATACAGAAAAAGCATCATTTTTTTAGGTTCATAATTCTAACAATGCTTGTAAAACAGGGTAATGTTTTACCTAATTGCTTAGACATGAAGGGAAGTCGAAGTTGGATAGCTGAAAGTTGGTGCATTTGATAGGATGAGAACCACAGAGGCCAGAGTAACACTGAAAATGAGTAAAGTTCAAAGAATATATACAGTGGCAAGTTATACTTATATGAAAGAGGGAACAAATAAGATGAGAAAGAGACCCAACCAGTGTCTTACACACCTGAAAAAAACCTCAAAACTTCAGATGCTCCAAGTCTGTCTTTCTGGTACTCAGTAATACACTCCTTTTATATTTTCAGTCAATTTCCTAGAGTACCTTGCATCTCACTGGAATTATGGAGGCCTTTATTTCGGTCAGATAAAAATGAAAGAGGGAGAATGAGTAGCTAACCTTTAAAAAGGTTATACATCCATTTAAAAGCTATTTATGCTGCCAGTTTTACTTAGTCTGAGCATGCTTCATCACCCTTGCCACGCTGCACACTTTGTAACCTCCCATTAAATTTTCCAGGCTTTCCTGGCCTGATAGCTACCAGTATACACTTAAATATCTCCCAATTGCTTCTAGTCAAAGAACAGAGCTCCTGAATAAAATTACTATGCATGTGAATGATCAAGAAATTAGAAAAGCAAACAAAATAATTCCAATGGAAATCAATGTAGATTTAAAACCTTGGTCACACACACTTGAAAAGAACAGTGTTATAGTAATTTTCAGGCTTAGAGAGCATAAGATCAAGCCTGATGAGGTGAGTCAAGATCAGAAACAGCCCTGGGATATTGAGGCAGGACCCCACTGACGAGATAGAGTTGAGGTCAAGCCAGGAAAACAGCCTTCAGCTCAGGATCCATGGGATCCAGTAGTGCTACAGCTGAGCTCAAGAGCACTGAGATTAAAACACCATTCATATAATAACTGAAGATCCAGGCTGAAATGGGACTTCTGAGCCCATGGGTAGGATATGTAGCTGAAGGCATCAGGTTTGCTGGTCAGGGGTATTTAGGTTTACTGGTGCCCTTGTACACTCTACATTTCTCCTTTGTCTCTCACCCAAATCTTAAATTCACATAAATTATCAACTGGTGTTCTCTACACATGGAAATATAAAACTGATTTTAATAATAATATAGATCTGCTTCCATCTTAGGGGGAAAAAAAGAAAAAGAGAAAACGTTATTTTTGTTATACACTTTATTAACAACTGTGTTGAAGATGCAGCACCACCACCAACTTTAAGCACATTTCATTAACATTTATTTCTGGAGAAAAGAAGGGTATAAAGCTATTAGATAGTGTCCAAAGGAGGGCAACAAAGAGGGTGAATGGTCTGGAGGGGAAGTCATATGAAGAATGGCTGGGGCCACTTGGTCTGTTCAGCCTGGAGAAAGGGAGACTGAGGGATGATCTCATCTCAGTCTGCAACTTACTCATGAGGGCAAGAGGAGGGACAGGCACTGATCTCTTCTCTGTGGTGACCAGTGACAGGACTGAGGCAATGGCCTGAAGCTGTGTTGGAGGAGGTTTAATTTGGATATTAGGAAAAGGCTCTTCACACAGAGGGTGGTTGGCCACTGGATCAGAGCCCACAGGGAAACAGTCACAGCACAAGCCTGACAGAGTTCAAGAGGCATTTGAACAATACTCTCAGGCCCATGGTGTAATTTTTGGCATAGTCCTGTTCAGGGCCTGGAGCTGGGCTTTCAGTGATCCTTGTGGGTCCCTTCTAGCTCAGGAGAGTCAATGATTCTACAATTCTAGTTGTTCCGAATTTACATTCCAATCTGTATGTTTTCATACAAATGTTTTATGCCAAACTACAGAAATCCAATTGGTTTGAAATGAAAGTAAATTTTAATGTAATCTTCCCCTCCTGGCTTTTTATAACTGTGAACACAAGAGGATCAGGAATGAATCCTTAACCCAAGGAATACGGGTTGCATTCACTGCTTAAAGGGCTGGTATAAACACTTCAAAGACTGCCCTTTGCAGAACAGGCTGGCAGTAGCCCGATTGCTACAACTATGTCCTGAGTCCAAAATTACTCTGCACATAATTATTCTTTCTGTACTTTTCTCATTTTACTTCACTGTATTTTTGGTATGATGTTTCAAAATGACTTGGCAGTTGGCAAAATAAGAAATTCTCATGTCAGCATGATAAGCAGTAGAGCACTTTAGTGCCCTAGGGCACTGCACAGGAGGATTTATTGAATCAGGAAAACCTTGTAAGACTCAGGAGTGGCCAGGAGCCCACAGCTTAAGCAGCAGTGTCTGAGGAGAGTTGTGCAAGGCCAATATCTCATGGGCAACTGTCAAGAATATTGCCAGATTCCTTTCAGTATTGCCAAACAACAGGGCAAGGGGCAGTGTCCATAACTTTAAGCACAAGAAGTTTCACCTCAACATGAGGAAGAGCATCTTTACACTGAGTGTGGCAGAACCCTGGAACAGGATGCCCAGGGAGGGCACAGAGGAGCCCTCTCCAGAGACATCCAAAATCTACCTGGATTCACTCCTGTGTAGCCTAATCTAAGTGACCCTGCCTTGGAATTGGAGTTGGACTAAATGATCTCCAGGGGTTCATTCCAACCCTTGCAATTCTTTGATTCTACAAGCATAAATTCTTATGATTAAAACAACCTAAAAATTATGTGGTAACTTTAGTGCTCATTCTAATCCTGACTTAGACCCTGGTTTTAGTGAGTCATTTTGCTTATCTAGGTTTTTCTGCTCTTAGCAGAGACAACCTATACATCACTGGAGACAGGGTTAGAATGAATACTTAGGTTGCAGCTAGCAGAATAGTAGTATTTAAATACTTGTATAATCTCATTCAAACTGATATAAATTGTGTTAATTTTTAAATTAAAGTTGCATTGAGACAGTGATGAAATATACACACTTCACTGGAACAGTTTGAATGTGGTAAGAGATAGCCTAAATGCATCCCTCAACTGTGATAAAGCAACTGATTAAAAACAAAAATATGGAAATTGAGACAAAATGGGCTCATAAGTTATTCATGAACAAGCTTAAGGGAAGCTGTATAAACCAGCTAAATGTGGAGAAAGTTATACAAGTTAGAAAAATAAGAGTTATAAAAGCAGATTTTCTTTAGGTTTGAGTCTATTGGAAAAAAAAAGGGTTCCTTTCCTCACAAAATAAAGAAGATTTTTGTATTTAACAGATAGGTCTATGGTTTCTGTAGTGTTTTATAATTGTTCTGTTCACATATAAAATAAAAACCCAAATAAAATCATGTTCTACATCACCTGATCATACAAACATCAGGGAAAGTATAAGATTAGTAATAGCATAAGTTGTTTCTGTTGCTTAGTTAAATCTGTTTCTCATTCTGAACAGAAGTGTGATACATCAGCTGAAATTACAATAGGCATCACAGTAAGCTATATTCCTTAAAGAATACAGCCTGTTGTAACTCCCGTTGAAAGAATTTCTGAAGCCTTATGAAGTCAAAAATTGAGTGACACACTGAGCTGCTGGTGTGAACTGAAATTTTGAGTATAACATTTTGAATACAATGTAACACAAAAAACTTTTAATCTCATCCTTAACATAAACTTGATTGATTGCCTTTCTCCTTTATCCTCTTCATTCCATGGAACAGACCACAGTTCTGCTGCAGTTACCCTTTCCTGTCAGCCTGACACCAGCTTCTTGTCTCCTAAGTATCTGATTGCCCTCTGACTCTTCCATTCAACTGTGCATTAGCATTCACTGCATAGCAAAGTGGGGTCAAGAGGGTAGGCAGTGCTCAACAAAGCAAGTTACTGAGAGATTAAAGAATGAGTGTACAATATGTCATCTGCTCTGTCGTCATGCATATGCCATTGCATTTATATATGCACCCAACAGCAAACCAACAAAGAAAAAAGTCATCAATGTCTTCAGGTTATGGAAAAATTCTACAATTACACAAAACCAGCAACAATTTTGTGGTAGTTTATGGCTGAGTTTTAGTGAAATGTATGCAAAATATCTTACATATAATGCATTATACAACCTCTGCTAAGTAATATTACAATCTTGATTCAGACTGTGTTTTTATACTAATAGTAAGACCAAAAAAATAATGGACTAGGTTTCTAATATGGAAAATTATCTCAGAATACTTTTTTATTCTATAAAAAATTTCTGTTTCAGGCCTATCACTAAATCAAAACAATCTGAGGTAGTTGTATGGTTCTCAGGAATTAACATATTTCTGTACAAGGTATTTGAGAAAGTAAGATAACATCACCTCCACTTGAAAGAGAACTAATGTCTGCACATCAAGAAAAAGAAAGATAATAATGTACAGAAGGTATGTGATAGCACTGGAGTGATTGGTGAAAGGAACATATGAAAGGATAAAGAAGTAAAAGTTACAAGGAAGAATTGACACCACAAAAGTAATAAAAAGATACCATAAATGCAGTTTCTCTACAGAGTGTGCTTGCTATACATGCTGTTATGTGTATATGTGTGTACATATGTGTACATTTGTTCACATACATTTAAATACACATAAATGTATACATTATATATATGTGTGTGTTAAGAAGATAGGTCAACCATTTATATGTTTGCTCATTCCTTTATATTTCTCCAGTTTCTTCGTTTGTCCATTTCTTCAAGAAACATGGCTGTTCCTTGAAGTGTTTCCTAGTTGAGGAGTAATGTATTCTAGGATATATAATCAAAAACACCTCTTATTGCTGACAACCATACTTAAAAACTCTCTTCAGGGTTCTTCAAACATAACTCTTTCAGGGTTCAGCTGTGTAAAAAGATTAAGTCTATCAATACCTCTTTAAAATTTTGATTTTCCTATACAGATGATGTCAGATTCAAACTTCTTTATTACACCAGTCTATTTCTGTTCCAACACATGTTTTGCCACTCACTTCTCCCACCCCCACTACTGCTCCTGTGCCCTGGCTGTAAATCCAAAACTGTATGTTGTCATAGAAGTCATTAAAGCAATTTTAAAGTAAATCTGATATTTGACAAGCACTTGCAGTGTGGCTCTCCCTCAAGACTGGAGTGACATGCTGAATTGCTTGGAGTGAGTTAAAATTCTGGACACAGCATTTTCAATAACGGGCAGCTCAGGCAGCATTTTCTTAGACATCTATATAAATAAGATTGAACCCTTTAAAGTGCTGGTGGTTATGGAAGAACAGCACAAGTCTCTGAAAACGCTGGCCATTTTTTTTATTTGCAATAAATTTCCAGAGTTGTAGAAAGTCATGCTGCATATTTTAGTATAAAGATTTTTAAAGGTTGTTTTAAAAGTAATATTCCATTTCAGAAAAGTTTAAGAAGAACCTTTAAATTCAGAACTTTATTCTTCCACCACTGTGTGATAAAATCTAACAGTTTTGAGTGTCAGAGAGGGAAGAAAATTATGACAAAATCTTACATCTTTACAGTGAGATAAACATGGTTTTATTGCTTAACATATTTAGGATTACATTCCTGCTTGTCTTGATTTTACTGCCTAAAGAGAGAAGAGTCTAATTCTTATTTCTTTATCCCATTTAAAATTTAAGTTCTGAGACAAAACAAACAAACAAACAACTTCATTTTCTTGTTTTTACAGAGCATTTATCTACCGTTTCCTAGAAAATAACTATCCCTAGACATTTTTATGATCATCTCTTACACTACACATCATCACTTTAAGGCAATTCTTCTTGTTACCCTTCCCTATGGATATGTAGGAATCTCAGACTGAAGTGATGATTGCTGTTAATTAGACTAAATCAATAGAGAAGGAATTTCCAAGGACGTTACATCTTGCAAACTCTTACAAACCAGGGGGAATCCTTCAGCTTCCACTTCTCAATCCAGCAATTCCTCACTCTCCTTCACAACTGTTAGAAAACTGTTAACAATCAATAGTCTATGAGATGGACTGGATACAGTTTTGAAACATCAGTAGGACTTCACAATGTTTCTATGCAAATTAGTTGTTTTATATTTTGTTGTTTTATTGGGGTGAATTCTGTAAGCCTAAACGTCCTACCTATAATTAGATTTTAAGACAAAACAGTGTAATTTCTGATATTTGAATAACAAGATTTGTTACAAGTAGAAATTTGAATATTTCATAGTAATTTCTGGAATTGAAATAAGGCTTTCTTTTCTCTTCTAGTAATGTGAGACAATGTAAATTGGTCTATGATTAAATTAATAAACTGAGGACTCTGGAGGAGGTGAGTGTGTTTCTTCTATTTTCCTCATAATAATCCTCTTTGATTTCCTTGTACTATATGTACACCATTATTCAAAAGTACCAGAATTGAATGTGTGGTAAGTGCATAGCTTGGTTGTATCAGCAAATGCAACCTGAGTGGAATAGAAAGCTAGATCACAGGAACACGATGCAGAAGAGCTTTACAATGTTCACTAACAATAAAACAGCTTTGGAAAGTTGCCAGAAGAACTTAGAAAATGTGGTATAAATACCTCCATCGTTACTGCAAGGCTAACTCAGAAATGGCAGAAATACAATATAGGCATCAGTGAATAAATTGTCCTTTTCTGGAAGAATTTTCTTGAAGCTTTGGTAGAGTACTTCAGAAGATAACAATTTATGATGAAACTATGAAATGCCAACAGAGTATATACATATAATACCTGAGGAAATATTCATAATGTTCCACTTATCATTTCTTGTGTTCATTCATTTGTAATAATAGTGTAGTTTTGGAGATGAAAAAAAGATTAGGTTTTTGATTGGTTGATTGAGGGAAGGGGATTGAGAACAAATTGTGAACTGCTATTAAAAATGTAATTTTTCCTCTTGTGTTGTAGATGGAGATGAAAAAACAGACAGCCAATCACTCAATCCCCCTCTCTTTCCCCCTCACCTTGGTGGACTGGGGATGAGAGTCGAAGTACCAGGACATCCTAAAAAAACTAGTGGTGACTGATCCCATATTCTCCTTGATGGGTTATTTTAGCACTCATTTTTAAGTTGTTACTATTTTTCTCTAAGAAAGAAAATAAAACAAACAAACAAACAAATATAACTATAATATATTTTTTAATTAAAAATATCTTGCTTTCCTCATGTTTTTCAGCCTGAACAAATGCACTCAGAGGACCCCTGATAGTTCATGCTGTTTCAATGTGGGGGAGCTCTCCAGCTTTATTCTGAAATTCTCCAGCTACATTTTTCCAAAAAGTGTCTGCTGTAAATGGGATTATTCCCAGAGAGCATTGACATAAACCATTCAGTATCACATGGCCTTGGAGCAGATCCATGTTCCTTTCACTAACCATCACAGGCACAGAATAATGCATATTCATAATTTCTATTTAGGGAAGGAGATCTGACCTGCTAGCATTGCCTGTAAAACAATCGCTATGCGCATAACATAGAAATTGTGAAGAAAACTCCTCCTATCACCCTGTGAAAGTAACATTTCACTAATAGATGTCCTCTACAAAACAATGTAGCACCCTTCAAGCTCTGGAAGACAGAGATTTTCTAAATGTTATGTGTCACATAATTGTCTTTACACCGGAATTTGCCACACTGTATATTCATTAGGTGTTCCAGAAAATCTATAAAACTTAGAATGTCTTATCAGTCTTGCAAATCAGATATTTTGAAGTGGTAAAAGAAAGTCCTTTATGGTATGGAAATTGAGGAAGGGACTTGTAGCTTGGTGAAGGCAAAAGTGGTTAGTGATAGACTTCCATCAAAAGACATATTTTTTTGGTTTTTTTTTATTTGGTTGGGTTTTTTTAATGGTGGGCTGCAGAGAAAAACATCTTTTCTTTAAAGGTGTATGAGAAGGAAGGCTTAAAAATGCAGTTTTGGGAAAGAGGATTCTAAGATTATCTCATCAGACAGCTAGAAGAGGTATGTATTTTCCTATGAATATCAGCTTTCCAAGGAAAAGTTTATCTATTCTTGGTGTTGAGGAGAGGGCACTAGGATTCTCAACTTTATGTCTCTTTTTTAGATCCTCTGCTCTATAATCTTGCCTCATATAATTTATTTATACTTAATAATAGATTTCAATTTGTTGGTGTCTATGCTAGAAATATCTACTGTTTTTAGAACTTATTTGATGGCCAGTATTTTTCTGTGGTGTTTCTTCAGGTGCAGATACCATCTCTTTATTTTCAATCACTTTGTCATGGAAACTCTGGAAGAATAGAATAGTATAATTTAAAAGGATAAGATAAAGGGAGATTTTTCTACAGAAGATAGGTAACCATGTAGGGTGAGACATGTCAAGAGTGAAGAGCAGAATAGAGGTGGGAAATAAAACACACCATGGGTTACAGGACCAAGGATAGGACAATGTGGGCAGAGCACTGTGAAAACAAGACAGTGTACCTCTTTTTGAAACTTGAAGTATCATCCACAAAAATTTGAGGGGACAAAAATTTTCTTCATGAATTTTTGAAATTTTAAGAGATATACAAAAAAATCATTCAGTTTGGTTTCAAGCTAGAGTTTTATCTTTTTCAAATCTTGCCATCACCATCTCATTACCATCTTAGATGCAAACTGATGAATGCCACTGTATAACTCAGTAATAAATACTAATTTGGAGGCATCTATGCCTAAGAGCATTTGACAATAGTAATTTGTAAATGAAAATACAATGAAACAAACTCAGAAAAGATTCCTTCTTACCTCAATCTTCCTATGCCTTTGAGACAAAATTTAAATCAGTGTAATAGAAGACAGAAATATGCAAGGTTTGATTTGATTATCCCCAGTGGTTTTAATAAGAAAACTAAATTTTGCCTGTATCACAGCATGTAGGTGTTGGCGGTTTTTTTGAATTAAAAATAAATTATTAAAAAAAATCACTAAATAAGACATACCAACATAGATTCTGTTCTGCCTAATCTGTGAAATCCATAGTGTGTATTAGTCATACTGCAACATTAATAATAATTTATTCTACAAGAACAACAACAAAAATACAAATAGAAGTAAGTTTTAAACAACATATAATTGAAAATTTCAAACCCAAGAAATGCTTAATGTCAATACAAATAACATTTGTATCATTACCCTAGTGAAAAGCATCAGCATAGTGATTATTTTCTTGTCTTTTCAAATAGAAATCAAAATAATTGATTTAGAGCTCCAGTTCACTACAAGTACAATTGAAATACATTTATATGTCACAAAAGGTGTGTCACTAGGCATAAACATTGAATAAAGAGGTCAATCCTCAGATCTGTTCTCCATTTCAGTTGTGAACATTTTTCAAGTAAAATCATACATCTCTAAATTTTAATTGTAATATTTTTATCACTTTCCCCACCCTGTACACTTGCTGATATTTGTTTTTCTTTGCTGGGCTAGTGGACATGGCATCTAAAAAAGCTGGATTTCAGGTTTCTTTGAAAAGCAAGAGAAAGGGAGTTGAGTTTACCAAGGTAAATTGATATTACCTTGGTCAAAAGTTACAGACTTCCCCTAAAAAATAGAAGCTTCTATCAAACATATATTTGCCAACCTTTTGATAAGTCTCTATAGAAAATGACTTTGCCCTAATTTGCACTGTGTTTTCCAAATTCAGGATTGCATTTGCATCTGTAGGTCATATTTTGGCAACTAACTATAAATCTATTTCAGATTAACAACTGCAGATAGCTGTAGCAAAGACATAAACACTCAGTAAGATGAATACTACACCCATAACTGTACTAAGGCAAAATATGCCTGCACTGCATCTGCTCTGTTCCTGTGTCTTTTTGTTCATGGCAAGTCTCAAGGCAAAATTTGAGGATTTTTTTAAAATGACTGGAAAGATAGATGAACTAGACTAAAGCTGAACTCCTCTATAAGCCAGCATAATAATCAATTACTGCAAATGATTCTTGGATGAATGAAGAATTAATTTTACTCTTGCATTTTCTTATTTTCCTATAGGAGCAAATGCACATCCTCATTAATTCTTCTTTTGTTTCATTACTAATTAATATTTTTTGAGTATCCTAGCTTATTAAAAAGAAGCAAGCACGCAAAAAGTAATAAAAAGCCCAAGATCCACAAACCCAAAACAAATGCAGACTCAAATATTTCCACATTAATTAATTTTATCATTTTTTAACATCATGATCTCATGAATATATCATATAATAAAAAACAGGGTCAATGGTCTAAACTGGTTCTTTTAGTGCGACAATAAATAATTTATTTTCTTTTTAATCCCATGCCTATTTTTTATTCTATTTCAACCACATCATTCTGTCTTTCTACTGACTTAATAGATGAAGCCAAGACCATGACTTTAAACCTTTAAATCACCTAATGGAAATCTTACATGTTGAATCAGATAGCTAAAGCTACTACATCTCAAACCTCTTTTAAAGTCATTGTAGAGAAATTGAATTCTCCAAATATAGTTCAGCTGACTTTACAAGAGATGCTTTCAGCAGCTGACACATCAATCAACCTTTCAGGTACTTATTTCTCCCTATTGATTATATGAGGAAAATAAAATCACAAGCTCAAACTTAAATCTGAGATTGACAAGAGTTGAGTTCTATGGCCCTTGCATACTGAAAGGGATTTTGATTCTTATATTTTCTCCCACCCCTATTCCCTTTCCTTGACAGAAGGGACAAGGGGCAGAAGAGACAATGAGCAGTTTTGGGGAAAGAAAGACTGTTGAATTCCCAGAGAAACAGTTTGAAAAAGGCAAGATTTTCAGCTTGATGTAAAGAAAGTTCAGAAGTTAAAGTGAGCAGTACTGACCTAGACATTGCAGAGGAAAGTTGTAATTTCAAAATAACTATTTGTGGAACAAGGAACGAAACAAGGAACAAACAAGAAAAAAGCAGCAAGTGATTCAAGACAGTGTTTGGTGTTATGATCTGATATTCTTCTTTATGACCTGTATTTCATTCTGAGAAGAGAGCACAAACCAAAATGGAAATACAATTTGTCAAATTGTTTTCTTCTTTTATGTGGGAGCATATAAATATTGCATTATTTTGTAGGTTGCTAATGGAATTTTCCTGTAATGTCTGCTCTGAATTAGAGGAGTTAGTTTTCATAATTATAGATGTGCCAATCTACAACCACAGTTTTATGAGTTATTAAAATATTGTAGAATCTTCCATAATTCCTTTTCCTTTTTGTAATCAGACTACAGCATACTAGGTTAATAAAACTAGCTGATCTTGTGTTCTAAAAATTCATTACAAGTTGAAATCTTGTGTTTATAAAAGATTGGGCTTGAGAATTAAGGTGCTGAAAAATATCTACTTTAGATGTAAAAAAAAGAAAGATATTCTTCTCCTACTGATGGAGATATTTCTTCTCCCATTTTGAAGGCATACCTAGGCTTTGAAATTACTTGGTTATCAGCTTTACATATACACATACATATATATACATATATATAGAAGATGAAACTAAGCCACTAGATTGCAAAAAATGTCATAAAATGTGTGATTTTACTGAGTATGAAAAGGTTATCTGAAATGTCCATTTTACTTTTCTTGAATGTATGAGGGTTTGCACAGATGTCTCTGTGTTGTCCTATGTATGTCTAGTTATTTGTTGTCCATTTAATTTCATGAGGCTATGCATCTGCTCCTGAAGTTTCAATTTCTCTCTCTTTCTTTTTTTATTTTTTTTTCTTCTTTTTTTTTGTATAGAAGTCTCTTGTGTCTTGTAATTAAGTTTATTTTAAAACCTTGGAATAAGCCTGGGTTCAGTAAGTACCACTTGGGCTTAGTTCCAGATTTAGTCACCTTAAGTTAAGAATGAGCAGTGTAGGCAACTAGCTGTGAGGTAGGTATCCAATCACCCAGTATATAGAGTAGAAATAAGGGGTCATTTAGATTGGCAAAGAAGCTTTCAAATGATTTTAAGGCTTAGTCTTCTTATTCCATTTGAGTGGCTATCTATGTAATTATGTTCTCATTTATTCAGCAGAAGCATATGAGCAGACTCCTAGCTATTGTACTTTTATCATTACTTTCAATCCATGTTTCTCTTGTGTTTGTGTTGTGATACCTAGAAATATTTACTATCCTCATAAAATGTAAAAAGAACAGAAAATCTGTTCCTTTATGTGAATTTTTTGCCTTTTTAAAATACCTGTTCCCAGAGCTGCCACCATGGTAGCCGCTGGGCTCAGCTATGCCCTGTGGTGGGTCTGTTGGAGCCAGCTGGAAATGTCTGTGTTTGGATCAGGGCAGCCCCCGTAGCTCCTAACAGAGGCCACCCCTGCAACTCTCTCCATATACCAAAACCTTTACACCTGCACCCACTACAGCAATGCAGTATCACAATGGAATTTGAACCTGCTGTTCATTAAGTGACACCCAAGTAGAAATATGTTAGAAAACACAAAGTAACAGTCCTGTTCTCGGGTTTCTGGGTCGAGTTTGACTCCTGAGATGTCAGGAAAAAGTCTTTTTTCCCAGCCCCGCACCAGAAAAGAAGTCCAGAGTAGTTGTCTCTGTACTTCTTGTCTATTACATTCTTTTCTGCCCTGTGGAGGTCCATGCAGCAGCTCAGAGTGCCAGATCTGACCTCCTCCAAGGGTGGTGTTGACTCTTTATATTAAGAAATACATGTTTTATGCTTACAATTAATTACCAATACCTATGACCTATGTTAGACAGAGATTTTCTACTCTAATCCAATCCAAAAGTGCCACCATCACAGCAGAAGTTGGAGGACAAGAAGAAGGACAGGGACCCACCCAAATCCCTCCATGTTGTCCTTATGACCCCCGTTCTAATAACCCCAAAATTCTACTTTTCACCCTGTGATGCTACCTATCATTCTAATTGCACTCTTGTGGCTGGCAAATCATCATACAAGGTTGGCAGCCGTTCCCATGGACTGAAATCAAAGGCACTGGTACTTTTGACTCTGTCAGGGTTCCAGACCTGGTCTCTGACCACCCAGGGAATCCAGAGGAATGTCCCAGGTTCCAACATCCTGTCACTTACAGAGAAGAAAAACAGTTTCTTCACTTGTATTCCAACTGAGCACATTTGGAGTTGTATGAGTTAATTTACAAGAAAACCTGCAATTCATATTTCCAAATTACATGATCACTGGTCTACATTAAGGCAAGGTGACAAGGTGATTTTTTTTATAAGTGCTATCTGCATTGGGGATTTTTTCTGACTACAAAAAGTGGGACAATTCTTACAATAGGATTATACTTTTACAGTTGGGTTTTTCTTTAGTCTAAATTGTATTCAAGCACTTAAAAGAAAGAACAATATGCATGGCTGTTTTCCTGCTATCTTCTATTATTTTTTTTCTTCTAGGGAAAGAGATTAAATGAGATTTTGAAATGGTGAAAGTTCCTTGAGGATATAGGACCTTATTCTAGTCCTGCTACTAAGTAAATACTCTCAATATGCCAAGGTTAAGCACTTTCTCCCATCTGCTCCCTTCTTCCTGTCTATTCTCTGGGGTTTTTTGTTTGTTTGTGTTTTGTTTGTTTTGTTTGCTTGTTTGATTTTGGGTAGAAAGTACTCATTCAACTTTTGCCCTTTCTAACTGAATAGTTTGGCTCTTACCAGTGGCAGTGTGTTCTTTCCAAAATTTAAGTGTATCTGTGTAGTTTTTGCATTAATAAAACCTTGATGGTTTGAAAGTACAACAAGTGAGTTTGCAGATTTTCCCCCTTTTTCTTACTCTTTTGCAATGGATATATTTACATAGCAATCAAAGTTTGGGTTGACGTAAAAATATGTTTAATTTAAGTTCTTGTAACCTACCTGCTCTGTTTTGCCCTGTTAAAGAAAGAAAGGTCAAATTGAGCTCTTATTGAGACTCAGAAGTGTTGGAGTCTGTGTTGTTCTTCAGCTTTTGTCGAAATGGATGTCCATGAGGCGCTATAACAGCCACCTGTCTTGCACGACTTCAGCTTCCTGTCTGAAATCAGCGTGACCAAAATGCTCCCTGCTTAGTAACACTGATTGTGCATCGTGAACACTTGGACACTGTGACCTGACTGTTGCAGGCAAAGAACAAATGCCTATTATATTCATGGTTGTCAGGTTATGCACAGAGCATAACAAATGAATTAAATTTTCCAGAAGGCTGAGGCCATAAAGAGGTGACTATGACTAATGGTAGTCATCATGCATTGGGATGCATCTGTATCTGTTTATCCAGTCAGAATATATAAAATATTTATCAGGCTGCTGCTATGTCACCTCATTTTATGTACTAGTATGGGATTCAAAAATATACTAAAATT
This sequence comes from Alaudala cheleensis, assembly GCA_013398995.1. NCBI lineage: Eukaryota > Metazoa > Chordata > Aves > Passeriformes > Alaudidae > Alaudala > Alaudala cheleensis. The sequence goes on from VWYE01007588.1 coordinate 85,440, forward strand.
GCAGATAAAATTTATTGTATGAGGCTTTCTGCTAAAGGAAATTGTACCAGAACTGTAAGTTATTTTTACTGTTGCTTAGTACAATTCATATTTACTTGAATTACATATGGAAGCCTACAATGTTACTTCTTTTCATTTTTTCAAATAAAGTAATGGTGCAACTACTTAGACATTGTATATCCTAAAAAAAAAAAAAATAAAGTTTGCTTTTTATAGAGAAAGCCCCAGATTTTTAATGAGTCCTGTTATAGAAATATCTCCTGTCTTTAGTCATGATCAATCCAGGAAAATGGAGACTGGTATATTCTTCTGATGTGTCTTCTTGCCTGTCAGGATAATGATGTCTTATGATCAGCAATGTCATATGCTGCTGATATGCAAGAAGAAGCCTTACATATTTCTTGTCTTTAATCATTCTTCACTGCATCTCAATTTAATTCTCTATTGTGCTCTCAGCTGAATCAAGATAGCTGAATATAAATAATATGAACCTGTAGGACTGCAATGGTATATCTTGATAGAAAAAAAAGCTTCCTCCACCACAACTCAATTACTTCCCAAAAATTATTTTATCTTGGAAAACCTAGGACAACATGAAAAAAGGAAAATATAAATAAAAATCCTACTGATTCAATTATTTGTGTATAGTTTTATAATAAAAGATACAGTTAGATACATGCACAGGTATCACTCTTGAAGCAGATTGTGTGGAAAAGTAAAATAAATAATTTTTTAAAGTTTAAGAGTAGGAAGAACTGGTAAAAACAACAAAAACAAAAGTCCAGTAATTAAATATAGTTGGAAATGCATTCAGACACAAGTAAGATTTTTTACCAAGTGTAGACAGATGCACACTAGACACTTATATCTGAGTGTAATATTTATATTATATAATATTATAGTGTAATAGTTTTAGCTGGAACAGAGTTAATTTTTGTTTGGGACACCAGAGTCAGCAGAGAAAGAGAGGGAGGAGTGCTGGAGTTGAGGTTCTCTTGCAGACCATGGTGAAGACCACAGTTAAGCAGCTGTGCCCCTGCATCCCATGGAGGGCAAAGACGATGCAGAGATCCACCTACAGCCCTTGGAGGAGACCCATGCCAGAGCAGGTGGGTGCCTGAAAGAAGGCTTTGAGACTTCAAACTGTCCAGTTGCAGGGGAGAGTGATATGAGCAGCTTTGGTGGATATCTGGTATCCAGGCAGGGTTGACCCACAACAACCTACTGTGAAAAAAGTTCATATGTGGGCTGGTTCAGATGTGGGCAATAAATCTTGGTGGAATGAATTCTAACCAGAAGGCCTGAAAACAAGAGCAACTCAGGAGAGTAAATCAAATATTATGAATTGAGCCTTATTAATTCTTTTGAGTTGGTTCTCTGAGTTTAAAACTAATTAATTATGATTTACTTAATTATAACAAGGCAACATATATAACCCTTGAAATAAGGTCAATGATGTCACAGTCAGTATTTTCCTTACCTAAAAAGGATGAGGTTCTTTCTGAACCTTCTGTTTCTCTGTTGTTTCAATTAAATGTAATTGTAGTTTGCTCCACATTGCAACTATTGCTTTTGAAAAAAAATATTCTATTCTATTTGAACTACATGTGAGCATTCCAAATATTCATGGTTTTGGTGTAATAATATGATAATAAAAATGCACACTGACAAAGTTATAAGTAATTTCTACGGAACTAAAGTGATTAAGTGCCTGACAAGACACAAAGGGGACAATGAAAATATGTCAGGTCAGCTCAATATTTCTTAGTGGTTCATAGAGGTTAATGAGGAATGAACAGAATGTTTTGTAATCAGCACACAAGTGCTTAGTTCAATGCCACTCATTCTCAGCAATAAAGAAGAGAATAATAACATTATATAGATGTTAAGAATACAAGACTAGAACATCTCTTCTAAAGATAATTTTGTTAAAAACTAGGTACACTAAATTCTGGTCTTTCACTCACAAATCTTTTACTATATTTTTTTTCCTCTGTCTGCTTGTGGAAGGAAGTAATAAAGAAGCTTTGGTGAGTGTCTGGTATCCAGCCTGGGTCAACCCACTATGATATCTCTGTATAATTTTACATTCTGTTTTAGACAGAAAAAAAACAACAACAAAAAAAAATCTTTTACCTTACCTTTTGCTATATTGCTTTACAAGATTGACAGATGCCAGTAATAGAATTAGAAAGAAAGAGTACACAGTCTCTGGGATTTCTGGCATACCGTTAATGGTTCAATAGGGTCAATGCAAGGGTTAGGCAGTAAGATAAACAGATACTCTTCAGCTTTGAAACATTATTGTAGATTCCTACAAATCTTTAAGAAACTGATTCACCCCCCAAAAAGAAAAAAAAAAAACAAAACAAAAAAAAACCCCACATAATAATACCAGCAGACCCACCAGACTCTGAGTCCTAGTGTTTTAGTCTAAAGTTCCAGGGAACTTTTGAAGATAATTTGAACTACATTGTTTGCTTGGGACTGCAGTAAGATGAAGACAATATGACTCTGGAGTTCCTTTACAACTTAAATTATTCAATGGTCATATGATGAATACTATCAGTAGCATACCAAGAAGGAGAATCATGACAAATACTGGCAAAACACCTGTGCATTGCTCAAGGTCTCATTAGATGTATTTACACTGTTGAAAGAGTGTGAAATTCTTCATAGCCTCCCCATTCAGGAAATACTACAAAAACAAAGAACTGACATTAATATTTGAGCACACTTTTTCATCATCTCAGCTTGACACCAGTTTTTACCAAATACACACATCAATTGAACACTTACCTCTGGCATTCTGTCTTGATGCTTTGTTTGGAAGATTCACAAGAGAAAGTCCAGCAGGGCACTGCTAGCCTGGTCATTCATATAATTAACAGTAACTAGTCATGCATTCTCTTCAGAGCTTCACTACATTGGTTCTTCAGAGAAACTGGTCCTGAGGGAAACAAAAGTAAGGTGGTGTTGACAAGTCTTTCTATCTATTGCTGTTCCCTCAAGGATCCTGTTAACCTGGACATCCACCCACTGCAACATTTAATGTTAGATGATTTTGAATCACCTGAAATCTCTTCTGATCTTTTCCTTCTTTCCTTCATTTCTAGAAACTCTCCCATCACATGTTTGTCTCACTAAGTTCTAGGCAATTTTTGCTTTCCCACTAAATGATTTTTTTTTCACAATTTCTGATATATTTATGATTTAAATGAAGGTATTTTACTGCTTTCCTGTTTTTACTAGTGTGCAGGTTGTATGGGGTGGTACAGAAAGGATCATGGAATATAAGATTTCATGACACTCCAGAATCTCTCAGACTATCCTAAGATGTATCATGGTTAAACTGCAGCCATCAACCAAGTCACCCCCAGCTGCTCACTCACTACCCCACCAGCAGGATCAGGAGAGAATCAGAAGAATAGCAGCTGGAAAACTCATGGATTGAGACTGGCAGTTTAATAAAGAAAGCAAAACCATGCACACAAACAAACAAGTAATTCATTCACTACTTCCCATGGGCAGGCAGGTGCTCATCCTTATCTCGGAGAGCAGGTCCCTATCATGCATTAACAATTATTTGGGAAGACAAAAGCCATTATTCCAAACATCCTGCCTCTTCCTTCTTCTTCCTTCCCCACTTTATATAGTGAGCATATAGTGTGGAACATGCCTTTCATCAGTTGGACTTACTTGTCCCAGCTGTGTCTCCTCCCAGCTTCCCAGGCACCCAAAACTTCCTTGCCAGTGGTAGAGTATGAGCAGCATAAAAGGCCATAAAATGCCTTGGCTCTGTGTAAGAGCTGCTCAGAAATAAAATTAAAAAAAATTACATTATCATATCTGTGTTCAACACAATTTTTTTTAAAACACAGCCCCTTACCAGCCACTGTGAAAAAAAACTAACCTTACACTAGACAAAACTAGCATGTGCTATGAAGAGAAGGTGCTAATTTCTCGTCTGGGGTGAGAGGTAGGAGGTTTTTTTTTCTTTAGAGCAGAATGTGTGAGCAATTACAAACTAGAAAAATGTGGTCTTCTCTTCATAGGGCACTTCAGCCAGAAGCTGACTCAAGTAACAAATGGATCATTTCTCATAGGAACTGTAAAGGAAAGGGAATGGAAAGATGACAGAAGTTTTTTGTTACATCTAGGGAGAGTCTAAGGCATTTTTTTAGAGAGCAACAAAAACTTACTTTGTGATTTTCAGGGCTAATTAACTGCAACTACCTCCTTAGTCATGATGGAGTTGTTTTAGACTCCCAGAGAGAGGCCAGACAAAATTCAGGAGCTTCTAAAGAATTGCAGAGCAAGCAAAGCTTGCCTCATTCTCTTACCTGTTTCTCCTTGGCATACAGCAGCCACTTTACTAATACACTTTCCCTCAGCTAACTGCTTGGTCTTGTAGGAAAGCTGTCTTTTTTCTGCTGAGGCAGCCCTCTCACACACATGTTCCTATGCTACAAAGGTCAAAAAAGATAGAGAACCAGGGAACACACTGTCAGATTTACTATGTCTCTGCAACATTGGTAGATACATTACAAAGACGAAAGGAAGGAAATGTAAGAAAGGTGATTTTTTTTTTTTTTATTTTTAAGACTATTTTTAACATCCTTATAATTCAAGCTGATAGAATTTTCTCAAGAAGGACACACACAAAAAAAACCCTGAACAATAATTTTATTTTATTTAATTACCATGAGTCACAGAATTGGTTATGGGTAAGGTTGTATTGTTTCCATCCAGATCCTCCAAACTAGTCTATAATTCAGGAAAAAAAATATGAGAAAAACCTATAGTTTAAAACAAAGAAAGTATTTAATTTTCATTAGATATTATTTTAGTGTTCTTTCTGTTGGAAAGGTGGTTCAGTTAACATCTATAGGAACACTCAGAGAATAGAGTTATTTTTCCCTCTGTAAAGCTGGCATCCAGACTGTACAATTCAGCACAGCGAAATAAAGTGAGTCTATGTCAAGAGCACTTTCTCTGGCCAGAGAAAGCAGATGACTCATGATTCAAAGTGTCAGGGTTTTTTTTTGTATAAAGCCAAGGTACAATTAGTAGCTACAAATCATTGACTCATAGAATGATAGAATATCAGGTTGGAAGCGACCCCAAGGATAATCTAGTACAACCTTTCTTGGCAAAAATAAAATCTAAATAAGATGGCACAGCACACTGTCCAACTGAGTCTGAAAAATGTCCAACACTGGGGAATTCACCACTTTCCTGAGGGCATTATTCCAACAGAATTGTGAAAAATTTTCCTCTTAAGTCCAGTCAGAATCTCCTCAAGAGCAACTTCTGCTTGTGCTCATGACCCTTCATCTTTTTCCATGTGACAGCTTGAAAACTTCTTTCTAGCCACTCTTTAAATAGTGGAACAGGGTGACAGGGTCACCCCAAAGCTGCCTTTTCTCAAGATTGAACAAACCCATTTCTCCCAGCCTCTCCTCATATGGCAGATTCTCAGTCCATGGACCATCTTTGCGACCCTTCTGTGAACCTTCTCCAGGTTACCAACATATTTTTGCTTGGTGGCGACCAAACCTGAGAACAGTAATGCTGTATGGTGTGTCTGCACTGGAGTACCACAGAGAAGGCCCTTCATCTTTTTTTGCTGGAAAGAGATCTCCACATTGCAAATGGGCATTCTAGAAAATGATTGGGCTACTTTAGCCATGACTGAGAAAAGGAACCAAGAAATAGCTTTATGAGCGTAAATAGTGTAGAGTGTTGGCCTGTTGACTTGAAATGTAAGACATTCACTTTCCAGGTCCCTAAGTAATTTAATAAGGAAGTTCAAAAGATCTCAGAGGACTAAAAAAAAACTTTCCAAAATTTTGACATGGAATACATTGGACACAAAATGTTTATTTTTAAATTAGTCTAGAAACTTAGTTTCTTGCTATTCAATGTATCAACAGTTTCCAGCAACTTGGCAAAATAAATGAAACATACACGTAGCTGGTATTCACATACCTGAAAATGGATTCTTGCTTTGTAATTAATGGGAGTTTTTTTTGGAAATTAGGGGTGGATTTCACATCATCTAACTCTAGGTTTTTACTCATGTGGATATTTACATCTGAATTAATATCTTTTATTATCAATGAAGAAATCAAGATTTTCTAGCTTATCTCTGAGAGGTACAGACTTCAGTATTAAGGGTGTCTAAATGAAAGTGATGGGGTAGGAATCAAAAAACACCCAGAGGGCTGGGACTTCAGGGAAGACTTTTGAAGGGAATGTTATCACCTAGTTTAGACATCTTCTGTTTAGTCTGCTTGGAGCTGTGAATCCAAACACATTTGAATTAATACTTCCTAGAATGCAGGGTGAATTAAAGCTGTGATTTCAATCTCCAAGTTCAGGCCAGTGGATCAGGCATGATGCCATGAGGTGTTCTTAAGCTGTTGTTCTTTTGTGATACCTGTCATTATCACTGATAATGAGAGACAAATCAATAGAAAATGTTCCTTCAGAAGTTTTCTGGATTAAATATCAGATAATAAAACATAAAATAAATTGCCAAGTGTTTAAAGTAATTGTACTTTAGTTGAATTAACTTCTCTGCTTCTGAAAAAAAAAAAACAAACAAAAAACAAAAAACTCCTGTATACTCTTTAGTTAAGGAAATTTCTAATTAACTTGAAAATTCTCAGTCTGTCTCACATATCCTTTGATCACATGACATTGAAACCTTAGTATTATTTTTTTTTCTCCAAGGACACTGGGCTAAAATATATCTTAATTAGCTAATTTCTGAGGTTATGTCTCATTTTTCTTTTGGTTCATACAGGTTGTTTAATACACATTAATTAAATTTAAATTATTCATGTTGGGTTTTTTTTGGAGGGGGGCCTTTTTTGTTTGTTTGTTTGTTTGTTTGTTTTAATGAGATTTGCCCTACTAAAATTTACACATAGAATCCAGAGCAATTTAACTAAGAATGCATCTTTTAAGACCGTGCATCATCCATCTGATTTTGGAGTACTGTTTCACAAAAGAGCTATAATAATCTTTTACTGTACACAACAGATTATGAAAGTTCATTAGAGCACTTTATGGAAAAAAGCAGTCATTTTCAAAATCTCACTTGTGGAGGGATTCTTCATACTAAGTTCATTCACTTAGATTAAATTATTTCATTATTGAGGATGTAAACTGAGTCTAAATTAGACTACTTCTAATTTTGAGTCATAAAATCCTGCCTTTTTTTTTTTTTCTTTTTAAACTAAACTGAAATTTTATGGGTTTTTTCAAATTCCCTCTTACCATTCATAAAGATATAATAATTTTAAACACCTTCTGATCTGTTCTAATCCGTTTTTCATATCTAAGCATTGCAAATAAATTAATAACTTTTTAAAGAAGAAAGAAACAAAATATGATTTTGGACAGATTGAATGAGCCTAGAAGAGCTTGATGATACACATTCCCAGGAAAGTGCTAAAATAGAATGACAGGGTGGCTTGTTGCAGTGACTGATTACGAGTGTTGGCAGATGCTGGAAATCTGTAGGAGGCCATTTCATTTTACGGATCTCAGATGCCATAAAATCAGGATAAAATAGTGTAAGAATGTGTCTCCACATGGTCCCTGATATAAGGTGAGAACTCTGAGAAAACTCCTGTGGAAAGGATGAGAGGTCACTTCTCCTGGTGAAGAGGCTATTTGGAGAAACATGTCGAATCAAAGTACCTGAGCTCTATCAGTGGTCTAGAGACTTTGTAATGGGAATTGTTGTATTTTGCTTAGACAATAAAAACATTTTCTGGCTTAATAGATAGATAGATAGATAGATAGATAGATAGATAGATAGATAGATAGATAGATAGACATTGTAAGATATATATATATGTTCCCAAAAAAAAAAAGGTATAAATAAATGCTGAAATTCTACTCCATATAAATTAGAAGAGTTTTTGTCATATACATGAACAATAAAATATTTAGGAAAGATTCTTCAGGAATGTATTATAATATAAAATGTAGAAGACATGGAGTGAAATGCCTGATATAGCCAAGTAAAACTGGAATCTTGAAAGAGAACTTTTTTAATGTTCCATGCAAGTGCTCTCCTCAGAGATGCATGTAAAGAGTAGAGATATCAGGATTTAGTGTGTAACCTAGGTTGATAGGCATGTTTTAACACCAAATATCAATTAAAATTTCCAGACTTTAGGGGTGAAATAACTAGGAGTGACATTAATAATTCCTGTCAATTTCTGCATGTCCATGCATAGTCTCTGAAGAAGAAATTACATGTCTCTAGAAACTTTGATCCATTGTTGCTTAAGAATAGTCTCTTTCTTACATTGAAATGGACACATCATATGTTAAAAATTAAAAGTGAAAATTCCATCTTTCTAAATTAAACTTGTAATTTCATTTAAAATACCTTTTTTTTTTCTGACAGTTATTTCACACAGATAAAAGTTTATACCTGTTTTATTATATTTTATTGTTGAGTTGAGAGTAAAGAAACACTATATTTTGCTAGAAATAAATATTAGGCTGACAGTTCCAAAAATACCTTTCTTTTGCTAGAATTTTAACAAATACTAATTAGTTTCTTCAGCCCCTCAGTGTTCTTCTACTTTTACTGAAAATATATACTGATAATTTAAAGAGTTTCTTGGCTGATGTATGTACAGGAATATGTACGTATATGAATATGTATGTAAAGGAAGCTGCACCTGCTGATTAAAAAAAAAAAGAAATTTAAAAAATCAAAATTCACTTATAAACATTCTACTTCCTGAATAGATTTATTTTTATTATCCATGCTGACATATTAAAGTACAATACAGCAGGTGAAATTATAATTATTAATGTGGACATAAGAAAAGAGACTAAAAATAATCTAGCCCATGAAAACAAAGAAATTACTTGCTAGTAGAAGAAAGATAATTTTGAAAAGTAGTGAAAGCATTTATTATTGTCTTCAACTAGAGGACATGGGACAGTTATGAGAGAAAGACAAATCCCACACATCGGGCTTTCTGAATGAAGTTGTTGCTGGTAGAATCAAGGATTAGGTGCACAAGAGCTCTGAAATAAGAAATAAAAGTTTTTTTTTAAAAAAAACGTTGTGCTTTCATCCAACTAGATGGGTCCAAGTAACTAAATTTGAGATGCTTGAGCACTGAAAAATGAGGGATTCATCTCTAGAAAGTATTTTCTGGAGTACTCAATGGCTGAGCCACTGGAGTAGAGAAGACACCATAGGAAGGAAGAAACTGCTACATTTACAATGCAGGTAGCCTCCACTCTGCACTACATAAGTATTTTACCTTGAGAATAATGAGAGGTATCCAAGTGAACTTTCTGCTTAATGCACATTTGTTAACTTCTAAGTGCTTTAGAATGTAACACTTTAAAGGGCTTGGAAGAATTTCTGTTTCTTTCCTGCTTTACAGAAGATCAAAAATACTTCCTATCCCTTTCACTGACATACAGATCTGACATTGACAGGAAACTATGTGAATCACTTGGCCAAGTGTATTTTGGGTTCTCAGGAAGCCTTCAAAAAACTCCCTTTAATGATCCATTGCTCAAAGTCCAGTTCAGCTGAGTGACACACACATCTTGGATGGATAGTAATAAGATCAGTGTTCTCAAATTATAAAATGTTTACCCCCAAAAGTGACATGTGCTCATGTGTTTCCAGCCTAACTGCACTCAGGTGATAACTTTGTAACCTCAAACCATGCCCAAGCAATACTAGTCTTCCAGGGACTTTTTGGAATTTTCCTTTGCAACTTCCCATTAAAAACCCAGTACAGAATGAGAAACCCCTTTACCACCAAACTCTATTTTACTTATACATAATTTATAGTGAATTATAACTACGTATGTTGTTGTACTTAGCACTGTTATTGATAAAATATTTTATCAGTGTGTCATAAATAAAATTAATAAGTCATGCTTCACTATAGGAATTTGAATTAAATAATTTCTGTCCAAAATCATCAAAAGATTGTATACCCTATAGAAAAGTATTTTTAGAAATTGAAGAAAAAGAAAGGAAAAAGTAATATTGCATTTAGTATCTCAGGACCACTAAGAAGATGATATTTTTATACAGCTAGATTTTCAAAGTAAAGAGACTAGGTAATCAAAACTTTGATAGAAGAATGTCCATGTGTGTGCAAGTGTGTGTGTGTCTGTATACAAATATACCAGACAGTAAAGACAGAAAAAATCTGACAAGAGATTCTCGTAAGAGTTTTAAATTCTCTGTAAGATTCCATATAAAATTATTTCCCTGTTTTGCTTAATTGTGCTAATGATATGGTTTTCAGAAGCAATTCTGGAACTTTCAAAATGTGTTGCATTAAAATGAATTTTTCACTCTTGCAAAATAGGAGCAAGTAATGACAGAAGCCTATCAGGACTTGAGACTTTTCTAGAAGAGCTGGGATACTTAGTCTTCTACTGGCTTTTTATTAAGTTTTGGCTTCCCAAACTTTAGAATTTGAACCTGAAAAGGATTTGAATGATGAATGATTTTAAGTCCCTAGACTTGTCCTGGTTTTGTTTAACACCATACAAAAGCTGCTGTTTTCCTTTTCTTCCATTTACAGTCTGTTGTTTAAATTTCAAAAGTGAGATTTTTTTAAATTATTTTGCTTTGTGTGCATCCAGTACCTTGGCCATCGATCACCACCATTTTCTGCTCTTTTAGCTTCACATTCAGTCAAATGTCCTTACAGCTGTACTTAGAAATCTGCATGCTAGAAAGACAACAAAAGGTAAATTGCTTGTTAGAAAAGTGTCATGATGATCTGGGTGCTCATTTACATATATTTTTTTCAAGTCACACTGTTCCAAACAACATGAAAAGGTACAAAAATATTTTGAACCAAGCAATATAACAAAATTTACTGTGATTTTTAATGACAGTGAAGTATTGAAAACTGTGTGTTAAAGTGCTAAAGACCATGAAATAGAGATTAGATATAAATATGACCTTTCCTTTTCTTTTGATGCACATAATTTTACACAGGTTGCAGGGCTTTACCAATCGATTTTTGTAACTAGCTTTTCAGTTTTCTGGAGCAATTAGAATGACTACTATGGAAAACATGCTCCTAAATGGTCAGAAGAAAATGCTGTTAGATTGTCAACAGGAATGTTATTAGATAATGTTGTTTGTTCATTTCATCTTTATCTTGTACTGACTTTCATGAGCTTAATTAAAGCACAAGGTATTAATGTTAATATGATACTTTGATACATATCAAATTAATTTTCATAACTAATAGCTCATTATTGTATTAGGTTCTTTATGTAGTCTGACTTGGATTAACAATGAAAAGAATTTGCAAGTAGCATTTTATTCTTCCGTACGGAAGAATTTGTAAAATGTACACATTGAGCTTAATATTCTAGTGCAGCAAAGACATAAAAATATAAAGTCCAATATGTTAATAAACACTATCTACATAACAGTTTCTAGATTTGCTCTCCCCTCTCACCACAAGAACATTATTTGAAGTCCTGTGTCTGATCTGTGACTACACTCCCATGAAACATAATTTTCTTAGAAACGTTACTGCAAGAGTACATAACAGTTTATGTTCTGTGAGCTCAAAACTAAATTCCTATTCCACATTTAGATCCTATTTGAAGAATTTTCATATTCTTTTATTGTTTCTTTTGGTATATCAAGTTTCAGTTTAAAAGATTAAAATATCTATCAATTTCTTATTTGAAGGCTGTGAGTATTCTCCTATGTTCTTGAAAAGCGTAAAAGATTGGCTTCAAAATTTTTTGAAAGGCACACATAACTAATGTAATGTGCTATAATTTTAGTCTTTGCGTCAAGAAGTATTGTAACACCGTAAAAGCACCTTAGAAGAGTCTTGTGCAATAAAATTTTTGGTGGAAAACCAAATGCCTTGGTCACTTTGCCTCACAGCCCAGTTCCAGACCATTCATGTGGCAGGACCAATGTGGGATCTAAGGACTAGAGATATTTGTCTTTTTTCTGCTCATTTCCTGGACAAGGAACAGCAGTCATATTCTAATTCATATTCTATACTGAACACTGCTGTGGGAAATGAGGAGATTGTGAAGGTGTGTGTTGTGGCTTGTTATGCAGCACCTTCTGAGTGTTGTGTTGGGCCTCTGAGCCAGCACCTCCCAGGAGTTCGCAGTGGGAGCTAAGAACTTATACAATGCACCATGTAATAAAAGCATAACATGACAAATGGTCTGGTGTATTTGTTCAGCCTGATGAGAATTCGTATTGACCATCACATCCCTTACCCACTGGTCATGATAACTGGTGTGTGCCACAAAGATGGAGCATCACCACAATCCTTCTTTTGTATAGCAGCATGGATACTTCTCATCAGATTTCTATTTCTGACAGTCCTTCAAAACATAATTAGAAAAAAATGCTTTGCTAATCTGGTAAAAATTATAATAAAGACAAAAAGGAAAAAATAATAAACATAATAAAATTATTTCTAATAATAATAATAAACAAAAAAGCTCAAAATCACACATTTTCTTCTATTTAAATACCTTTGTAACCCACTAAAGAGAGATCTTTATTTTCTCCTTGCTCCAATCATGATTCTGACAAATAGAATTTGGACCAGATACGTCCACATTTATTATTGTCTGAGATGAGTAGTTTAGTTTTACTTGCTCACAAAGAACAACTTCAATGCTTTAATCCCAATTATAAATTATTAGAAAATACTAAGCCGTTTTTATAAAGAATTAAAGGCCACATTGTAAAAAAACCTAATTTTGGAATTTCAGCTGCCTGACAGTAGTTTAGGACTTAGCTTAGCACCAAGAGAATGCAAACTGACTCTTCTTACAGAGCAAGAAGTCAATAATTGCATAACCATGATACAATCTATATAATACTTAAAGATAGTGTTTGGTTATAAAAGAAGACAGGTTTCCAAAATCCAGTAGCATTACAGGAAAGTAAATCTGTGGGGCTGCATTGGACCTGGGTGTAAATCCATGAAACTCTGAATTTATTTCACATTTTTAACTAATCTGGGCACTTTTGGAGACTATGTAAGTGCAAGATGAATATTAATGTATTTTCATTCATATTTAGGAATTTTCCTGATGGAAAACTTCCTGTTGCAATGTTCCAAATGCTAAAAAGAAAACAGTTGTCATTTAATCTTAGATATATTTGCAGGTGCAGGTAGTAAAAAATCTGTTTTGTTTAAGTCAAAGTTGATGTTTGACATTTCTTATGTCTGATATGAGCAAAATAGAAAAAACAGAACAGTTTTCATTTTTGGCTTTGTTTTATTGTGTCTTTCAGTGAAAAAATGAAGTTTTTACTGTTTCTGTTTTTGCACAAAACCTGGCACCACTTTAGGATGGGTGATGGTGTTTGCATTAAGTGTGACGATTTGCTTAGCACACAAAATTAGGACACTAACTGTAAATATAAAGCATTATGTTGAAAACTTTAAATAATTGGGGAATGGTGCTTTTCATCTCAGAATGCTCTAATAATTGGGAAAAGACTCTTTTGTAGGCCCTGTTTTTTAACTGATAGAGCAATTACTCTTCTCTGAAATGAAACATTCTGTGTCCAAATGGTCCTTGGCAAAATAATTTGTCTCCATAAAATATTTTATTCTAGAAAAAATAATGAATCAATTGAGCAAATACATTTAAATAATGTCAAAATAATTAACTACATTTTCAGTTCTAGTGCATTTTAAAAATTTTCCTATATCTTTGAATGCTCAGTATTTTTGAATCTTTTTTCATAAATATTGAGCATAAGCAGTCATTTTGTCATTTATGCTATGGCATTTTGGGCATTGATTAAGTAAATATTTAAACTGAATAATGATAACATGCAAATTTTGTATATTATCATATGGGATTTTCTAAATATATCAATTTCCTTTTGCTCTCAAAATTGCCACCATTTTATTGTGCTATGAGAGAATTTGATTAAACAAGCATCAGACAATGGAAGTATAGCATTTTTTACTAATACTGTTATTGGTAGAAAACTACCAAAAAAAGTCACATCATAATTTGTAACAAGTTATAGAATCACAGAGTGGTTGATGCTGAAGGGAACTTCTGGAGGTCATATGGTCCAACACTCTGTTCAGGCAGAGTTATCTACAGCTTGTTGCCCTAGACTAGGTTCAGAAAAAGTAAAGAAACGTTCAAATAACTTCACAGAATATACTTCCTTCTTTCTGCAAAATGCTATTTTTTGTGGTTTTTTCTTTTTTTTTTCCTTGATATTTTTATAACTTGGTACAAGATTAAGTTTTTACGAAACAGGAAGCAAAAGTTCTACTATTTAAAAAAAGAAGGGATTTTTTTAACTGTTAGATAAATAAAATTTTGGATTCAATAAAATTCTGGAGTCAATGGAGGCAGTGCATTATCTTAAAAAGGCAATCAAATCCTTGGGCTAATTTTTACTGGTTTTTTTTTTTTTGGGGGGGGGTTTAGTTTTTTTTTTAGTTGGATGAACAGTAAAGGGGCCCTGGGGCTTATTAACCTCATTTAGGTTAGCCTAATCTATGCTGATCCTTACTTTTATGAACAAGGTACATACTCTATCTCTGTTAAATATACACAGTCATATTAAATCAGTTTGGCTATGAGAATACTATGTCTATAATCACAAATTAAATAGGGCCAAGGGCTAATTTCTGGACCTTGTGAAATGGCATAGCAGTGTTTATATCCACTTTAATAAACTTTCTCCTCCTCCAAAAAAGACTTTCCTATGCCTTCTATTGCAGTGACCTCTAACTCTCAATATCTGTGAAAAACTGACCAGGAATAACCCAGGAACATGTGATCTCTGGAGAGAGCAAATCTATGTCACAGGCCATACTAACATTTTAAAGCTTGGACGCTCATACCCAAGGAGTTGCTCACCATTTCAGCACTATAATCACAGATTTCAGGTCAGATTTCCTAAATATAATCTTGGACTGGAGAGGATGAAGATTTTTTTAATGAAAGTCTGTGATTTCCAAGCCTGAAATCTTTTTTACAACATATTTCTCTGTAAAATCAGGTTTAGTTCCTCATCTCAAAACATAGAGGTATTTGGCATAGGATGAAGAGTGGAGCCCAGAGATAGGGGTGTACAAACTGAAGTCAATGTCTCTATTTTGTCTTTATCACCCTAGTGTGAATATTTAGAAATGACCTTCTAAAAGAATTCATTAACAGTTCTCCTTTCAATGGATATTAATTAAGATGTTCCCCTTCTAGCTTTTTTATTATAATGTGATAATTTAATAGGCAAGAAAAAATTTGAATAGACAAACAATTTTACAAGGATAATTTCAGATACATGGGCAGAGGTGTCTTTGATACCCTTGAGGATTTGGTTTTGCAATTACATGGAAGTCCTAATTACACGTTTTGTAAGTGAGAATTTTTCTAGTTGCTTCTCTCTGTACTGCAATTTTGGTGAAAATTTGTTGTCCTTTCAGCTATAAATCACTGTGTTTTGAAGTGGATTCCTACATATTCATGAATTTAAATATACCAATTTGAATAAAATTATTTTCATTAAGCTATAATAGAAAAAAAAAAAAGATCCTTACTGCCATAACTCAAAAGCACAGAAGAAAAAAATTATGGGTTGAACAAGGACATAAAGTTTTGAAATAATTTATATTTCCATTCAGCTGTACTAATAACTGCTATCTACTTTTAATGAATACTGCTCAGTTCTGACGTTCTGTTTCACTTAACTTCCTTTCTGTTATTTTTTTCCCTTCAGTGCCTTTAAGAGTTTAGAATTGCAGCTCTAATCCCTTCCCCACCCCAAAACACAAAAGTTCATTTATTCTTTGTACCACTTATCCCTGTAGTTCAGCCAGTAAGTAACTAAAAAAAGTAAAATTCGGTTAAAAATCCTGAGACCTGTCCTCAAACCTTTTGTCATCTATTATTCTGTTCTTCCCTCTTCCTCTTTCTATCTCTACCTCTTCCTTTTGTCCTGTGCCTTCCAGCCTGTTGGTTTCCTGCCAGTTAATCTCCATCTGCTTTCCTGATTTTGAATAACGCACAAGCCACTACCCTTCAAACTATGGTGAGGACAGATTCAAGCATTTCTGAATCTCTCATTAAATGATACCTGAAAACATTTTCACTATTTTTTGCTTCTAGAAAAAAAGAAAAGAGCAAAATTACAAAAATATTGCAGACCAGAATTCAGTTTCTTAAGGAATTAAGTTCATTATCTGATAGCAATAGACTGGAATTTGATACCTAGAAACTTGAAGTCCTTAGTATCATACCCAGTAAACCCACATTTTTACTACTCATTACAATTACCTAGCTAATGAAGTATAAATTTAGACTGTAAATTGTGATCATATAGAAGAAGTTTTCATTACCTCAGTGTACAAATATTGCCTCCCTTGAGACTTCTGGCAGTCAATTTTAATTTCTCTTCAAAACACAATTTTAGGGAACATTTTATTCCTCATTTTATGGACTGTGGAAATGTAGATGAAGAAAGGAGCAGGAAAGAGGAAACTTTGTGTGATAAAATTAATTGCTGTTAGTTGATAAACTATTATGAAGGTTAAAAAAATATTTGCTGAATTGAAATGTTTACTCTTTGCCATTAATTCAGTAGATTTGTGCACTTCAAAACAGCCATTAAAAGATGAAAACAAGAGATAACCTGCTGAAGTCTTCCCAGTCCATTATGGCTGAAATGCTTTCTCATATCACACAATCTGTGTGGTCAGAAATGTCTACAGAAACTTACCTCATTGGAGTAGCTTATTGGTTTTCTTAATTACTTAATTCTTAAGAAATCCTATTAGTTTAAATAATATTTAAAAGAGAAAATACTAAGTTGTTTTTCTCTAAGTATGTATTTGTATGTCTGTCTGTGTCCATGACAACTTTGAAAACTGATTTTAAAAGTTAATTAAAAAATTTTCATGACTGGATTCAGCAAGGACACGGTTCTGATCTTCTAGAGTTAATAATAGCATAAAAAGTGTTGTGAGGAGAAACATCTGTAAAAAAAAAATTATAATCCATTGAATTTGCAAAATGCTTCTTAAGATGTGTAAGATAATGATATTATTTCAAGATTCCAAGTAATTAAAAAACCCCAACCATTCAACCCCCTTGCAGCAAATAAAATTCCAAATGGAACCCAGAACCCAATTAAAAATAAAAATAAAATCAAAAACAGAATCAGAAAAATTACCATAGGCTTGATAACAGTCATGGAGGGTAAAAATATTTACGTGAAGATGATGTATGAATAGAAAAAGACAGCCTTTCTACCATATACTACAAAAACAGAATTTATCTGCCAAACATCTGTAATAATCACATCTGTATTTGTTATGTACAGAAGAATTTCTTTACATCAGATGAAGTGACAAAGTTACTTTGGGGCTTGTAGGTATTTGCAATATAAACTGCAATATAAACTGTGGAATTTGAAGAGTCTTTGCCATGTTTTTGTTCCACACAATGGGTATTGAAGCAGTCCCCATGGAACCTCAGAACATCCCCTAAAAGCAGGCTAAAGAACACCCTGAAGCTTTGGAGGAAAAGGCAGGTTATGGGAGGTTTAAAAAGTCCACTGGAAAAATTCCTCATGAGAAAGAGCTGATATTCTGTGATGAAACTGGGATCACCAACACACGGTAGGTACTGTAGCCATCTGTTCCAAGTATGTCCATCATCTTTTAACTCCGCATGATCAGACACCTCATATGAAACATTTAATTCTTCTAAGTTTAAAAATACCCTACATTTATTGCATTTATATGTTTTTCTGTGTCTTTCCGTTTTGCTTCTGAGCTTGTGACAGTGCACGAGGTAAGGATTGGTTTGTCATTATCATCACCTGTAAATAAATGACACCTTATTTCCTACTTGAGCTGTAATTTCTTTGATGAATATAAATGCTCCAAGGTAGAGTAGAACAAAGTATGATCTTGAGTATGCTACAGTTTCTTGTCCAGTGATTTATAACAGCCATACAACATGGAGTTTATACCCTATAAATTCTAGCACATGTTTATCTTCCAAAACTCATTTAGTTTCTATGACACACCAAAACAATTTATCACTTCTACTATGTTTCATTAAAATTGGAATGCACTGCTCATTTCTTCTTTTCTTTTTTGCAGACATTGCAACAAGCTCCAAAGATCAAGTGAAGAATAATGAAGCATGAGACACTTAGAGCTTTGAAATACAAGAACCTTGAATAAAATATTGATGCATGTAAAATAATAATGGAAAATAATGAACAAAAACAGTGCTGAAGTCCTTGAAAATTTATTAATCAAAGATTGCAAGATGACTAATTCAAATTCATCTTCTGTTCCTTATGATCAACTCCTCATAGGTAAGAAAACAATGTATAGAGGACAGGAAAAATGGAAATGTCAGCCATGATTTGGCTGTAATACATTTTGGGATGTGCTAAATATAGCACTGAGGTAATGATGCAGTGGTAAAGCACACTGATTTGTATTTCTTGTTGAGGTTGCTTTGGCCATGTTAATTTTGAAACTCTAATACGTTTTGTAACCACGGGTTTTATCATTTAGCCCATGCACAGCTAAATAAAGGATTAGTTATGGTGGACTGTGGTGTCTTTACATTCTGAAGCACTTTTCATGTGTTTACACACAGATTAATATTTTTTCTGAGCAGTAAATTCTGTACTAACAAAGAAGAGTATTAAAAAAGGACCCCAACAACAGACAGCTATTCAACTACATGGCAATACAAATGAATGAGTAAATTCTGAAAAATAGAATAATTGCATGTAATGACATTTCAGCAGAATATCTGCCTAGCTTCCAGCTAATAGCAGTTCAGAAACCTTTTGAGCAAAGGATGGTGTGCTCTGGTATATATATACCTTAGGTATATACCTTAGGTATATTTTATTTTCATTAATGGTTTCCAATGTTTCAAACTGGTGTAACTTTCTTGCTGTGAGGACTTTCATATTTTAATTGTGTATTTTGTGAAGAATCTACTTTATTTTTCATCTTGAATTTGGTCAGTTCTTGTTCATTGAAACAGATCTTCTGTTGAAAAAGGAAACACTGTTTCCTACTTCTTTCTTTTCCCCTGCCAATAATTTCTTTTCCAAACTCATGTAAGTTAGTTTAATTTCTCCTTATACAGAAGTCAGCCCTCAATTATCCTTGACTTTTTTTTTTTTAGTTTTTCTATTTCTGTCTTTTTTGTGTCAAAAGTACTGTCCACTGTACTCAACAATTTTTTAACTCTTCAGAAATTTAACAATCTATGTATGAAAAGAACAGCACATAAAGTAGCTAAAGACTATGTTGCAGTACAAGCATCCAGGCAAATTTAAGGGTGTAAAGTTAATATTAGGTTTGATCATTTGTGAAAATCTACTACAGATGTCATACTCTCTAAAAGCAATTATTTTTCCTATTAAAAACAGAAAAAAAAAACCCCAGCACATTATTTCCCTTTGTGCATTTTTATTTTGGTATTTGGTGAAAATATTTGAGAAGTACATTATCCTATTATTTTGTCCTAATATAAGAGCCAATTTAACCTCTCCTGCAATTTTATGTGTTTATTGTGCTACTTGTCAGCATAAATCTAGGTTTTTGTTACAATGTGGGAGGAAAAATATTGTTCTTGCCTTCCCTCTTGTGGCAGCTGACATTCTAGATAGTGCACAGTTCTGACTTTGAATTAACATTATTACACTAAATTGGTCCTAGATGATTATGTACTTTCAGCTATAAATAGAAACATTTCCATTTCATTTCTTCTGTTCAGCATAGAATATTGAATACATCATATCAATATGACTCCTCAAGAGAAGGGAAACCTTCTATTAAAGTCTTGGCTCAGACAACATGGAGGGTTTTACCTAGAAGCAGACCTGGTTTGAAGGCTTTCTAAAAAGAGAAAGAACCACAGAATGGTTTGAGTTGGAAGGAACCTTAAAGATCATGTAGCCCAATCTCTCTGCCATGGGCATCTTTCATTACATCAGGTTGCTAAAATCCCCATCCAACTTGAATCTAATATTTCCAGTGATGAGGCATCACAACTTCTCTTGGCAACTTTTTCCAGGGTCTCACCCCCTCCGAGTGAAGAAGTTCTTCCTAGTATTTTCTACCATCTTTCCGTTTAAAGTAGTTCCTCCTTATCCTGGTCTGTGGGAGACCAGAGTATCCCTCTGGGTCTCCTGGATGGGCAGCAGCCAGGACAGGGGGGTTGGTCCTCCTCGGCCTGTGTGAGAGACAGCAGTGGCTTTGATCTGACACTGTGGAAAAGGCTGCCAAAGCTGTCTGAGGATTTGGATGACACGAGGGTTTGCTTGGTGTGTTTTTATTATATCACTGGGTGTGAAAATAGGGGGTTTAGGTTTTTCTGTATAGGTAAAATGAGAGCAAAGATGGAGGCAGATCAATGTGATAAAGTCACATTTTCCTGTCTCTCTTTTCCTTTTCCTCTTTGCAAAGGGTGATGGTTTCTTAGGATTGGGTGAAGGTGTGATTTCACTGTGTGAAATCACCATCTGGGGTTATCTCAGAAGAGATATCCTGGCACTGGTCCTTTTAAAATCACCATTCGTCTTCCTTGTACGTCCCCTTTGGCTGCCAGAAATCTACAATAAGGCCACTACCTGCTTTTTCAACCTGTCTTCATGGGTAGTATGCTCCAATTCTCTGACCATTCTCTCTGACCATTGCCTCTGGTCATTTTCTGACCATGGCTGTCCCACAGGTCCATATGTTGTACTGGGGACCTCAGGGCTGGATGCAATTTAATTCTTTCATTGAAATGAATACAATATGAAAGTGTTTATTAAAGTGATAGTGGTAAGTTAAAAATATAAAGTAGAAGCAGCCCAACAAATCCTTTGGATTTAATTTATTACAAAACCTACAAATAGCCATAAAACCAAAGCTAACTATATTGATGTAATTTATTGTAATTTGCATCTAAACAAAAAATAGATTCCTATCTAAAAAAATAAGACTAACTTTTAATTTTTTATCTCACTTTCATCACTTCATTTTGTCTATATTACAAAAATAAAATGTCAAGCTTAAATTCCACTGACATAGTATTACCTGTGCTTCCTTCTTCTTGGACAGAAGATACAGTTATGGGTGCTGTGCCACTGAGAGCACTTTACCATATTTATAACGATGTAATTAAAAGTAAGTTAGGAAAAGCAAATAAAGTCATGTAATATAAACATCAACAGTCCACTACACTTTTTAAAAATGTTCATTATTATTTAAAAATATTTAACTTATGATTAATAGATTACCCAATTTCCTTAGAATAAAATATGAACATGCATTTACTTCACAGTATACTCTAAGAACTTGTCTGTCTGAATAAAACTACACAAGTGAAGCCAGACAGTTTTTACTTTCCTCTTGCCATGAACTCAAAAGGCTTAAGGAAAATCAAAGCCTTTCTGAACATCCTCTTCCTGCAAGGGCATCTTTTCTTATTGCTTTTTAAACCTCACAAACATTGCTTTCAATCCATCATATTAATTAGACTTTGGAACAGATTTTGAAATTGTCTCATGAGAAGACAGAAGTCCCAAAGACTAAGATGTCAGAAATATTTTGAACTAACTGCAAAAGTACTGATGTCAAGAAAAGAAGAAATTTTATGCCAGTGTCATGACAAGAAGTACTGCAAATGTGCTCACTTGAAGAAATATTGAGCGTCTTTGATGGGAATCTTCAGGTCAAAATTAGATGAAAAGTATATCAAATTGACATGCAAGAGAGAAGTGGAAACACAATTTATGACAGATGTAAGCATATTGAGCTGTGCATAGCTGGTAAGTAAAAGATTCAAAAGCAAAAACATTGACATGAAAAGGTATAAAACTGCTTAAACCTAAAAAAGAACAAAACGTAGCCTACAGCTCGGAAACATTGAACATCAGCAAAATTTCAAATAGCAACAGATTGCAACCAACTTACTAGTAAGAGTCTGGTCAGCTCCTAAGGTGCCTTTTAGGAGGTGATGAAATTATTAAAGCTCAGATTTAGAAGTTGTTAGTCTTAGTTTTCTATTATGAAACTTTGTCCAGCAGATAATGCCTTGTAGTTTTGTGTTTGGCCACTGTAAACATGCTAAAACTAGATGAAGCTTGATGCTCCAGAGAAGGCACTATGAAAAGGGATTTTGCATGTCATATCAAATACTCATTAATTCACATCTGCTAAAAGCATTTTATTTAGCATAAAATAATTTTAAACTGGGAGAAAAAATATCCTTTGTTCTTACCAGATTTTTAAAAGAACATACATTATTTGTCAAAAAAGCCTTTTTTTTCCCTAATACCTGGCTCCTTTTTCAAAACAAAGGGTGAGAAACAAAATCATTAAAATATCAGAGATATTGTGGGGAGAGAAACACAGTGGTGTTTGTGGTTCAAGCTGATTACTGCAGGCTAGCAATAGCACAGCAGACAGAAAGCCACCTTAGTGAGGTGTTGGGTCAAAGTTGACATGCTCTGCAGGGAAACATCACAAATGTGTGTAATTATATAAATACTGTGAAAACTCTTATCAGAATTAGAGTTGTGAATGCCTCTTGTTTCCATTGACTCAGTATGACTACATGATCTATCTGTGCAAGTCAGATTCTGAAAGGTGAGGAAGTTCAGAGAAGTGATGTCTTTATAAGTTAAATACTGTGGGCCTCAAACTGGTATAAAATTTACCCAGAAAGAAAGGAGAAGAATATAGTTAATTTCATGCAACACAATACAATGTTAAACCACCCTCTCCTTTTTTAATTCCTTTCAGATTTGTTGTATTATATAAACTGTAGTTACACAAAGAAATGAAAAGTGACTCTAACAGGAGTTGTAACAGAAATCTTTAATCAGGAGCCTCAGCTGAGTTGCTCCTGAAATTAGGTGAGATAAATATGTCTTTGACATACATTGAGGAGTACACATAAAAATGCCAATGAGATCATGTCTTTTATTTCTGATCTTGAAACTGTAACATAATGATTGCATATCTGCTGCTTTTATATTTTAAAGAAGGAGTAGCGTTGATTTTTTTCATTTGGAATTTTACACTAATGTCAATTTAAAATACACCCAAGAACTTAAACCAGTCTTTTGATATGTTGAAATATTCTACATCCCTGCCCAAAAAAATCTTAATCTATTTTCTTTTTCAGTAAATGGAGACTCAGCAATTTAGTTTGATCTTACTACTTGTCAGATGAGATTAAATCACATGTAGACTCTGATCATTAAAGTCAAAATGACCTTAGAATTAACTTATCTAAATTCTTAGGGTCAAACTGTCTTAACCTTAACAGTAGTGGTTATATAAAAGAGGAAAAAAGCAATTGTATCAGTACAGTTAATTTTTTATAAAGGAGACTAGACTACATCAAAGTGGATAAAAAATCTGCTGTGCTGACTGTGCACCATAGGAAAGGAAACTTGCCATTTTTACAACAATTAACTAAATTACCATTATTAGTATAGAATACAAAACAAATGCACATATTTTTAATTTAAATATGTACTTTTAAAAGTGGACTTTTTTTGTTAAACTTTTGCAGTGTCGTGGGGTTCTGTAACACTCAGATCCTATTGTTATACTGATGATAATTGAAAAAAAAAATACAGGTTTCAATGACACAATATAAATATTATTTATTTATAGTGCCAATAGAAGGTGATAAGGCTCATAAGTTAAACAGCAATATATCCAGAAAGCTCATTAAAAGAAAATACTGTTTGCATTGAATCCAATTGTTAATTTTATGTCAAGATGGAAAAAATAGCTACATTTAAACAATACCAGCAAAATTTTGTTTCCTGCATGTCCTTCCTGTCAATCTTCTTCTCTTTTATTCATTAATATTTCACCTCCAAAAACATAATAATATTGAATAATATTCTGTATAATGTTCATAACATTACAGTTATTTGAGGGAATAATGCTAATTTAGCATTTACATGAGACAAAATATAGAGGCGGGAAAGTTAGGTTCATTTTTTGTTTGTTTTTTTAATCTTTAAAAAACAATCATGTTTTCAGCAATATAAAGAAGAAGTTTGATTTGAATTTAACTTTTTCCATTAAATACTGGAAAAAAGTTTATTCAATTTTACAAAATCAAGTTCTATTTGTCTCACAATAACTAAACTTGTGTATTTAAATTTCACTTTGCTGTGATTTCATAAGAATTTAAAATGAAGCTTAATCTAATGCAACTATATTTTATGAAGTATTCCGGATGAACTTATGCTTATTTTGTTTTTGAACTTTAAAAGGAAGGGGAATAATGTTATTGTTACATATAATACATTGTTATAGATGATGAAGGATTTGCTTTCTTTGCAACTAGCGTGCTATTTTTACTAATCTGTCCAATAAAATATGTAAGTCCATGACTAAAATTAGGACCTATGTACAACAGATCATATCAATTTATTATTTGAAGCACACTTTAATGTAGATATTTTGTGTCTGCATGCCATATTTCAGAAATAAACACCCTGATACTATTTTAAAATCCTGTATAATATACATTTATTACACCCCATAATGAAAAAGTGTCTCCCTCCCGGCTGTTTTTTTCACTTTTGTTAAGTTTTACAAAGTAATTTGAAAGCTGTCAAATTCACAATAATGTAAGATACCTATTTTATGTTACCATGGATTAATGGCTCTGGAGATAGTAAATGGTCAGGAGACAGTAAATATCATTCAGGATATTCCTGAGCTTGTGTAGTCATTTATGATTCAAAGAACCTACTGGTAAACCCTTGGCTGACCATATGATATAATTAGACATTCCAGTCCTTTGACACCTCTGATAGGCCTTACAAAACCACTTCGCTAAGAACTATAAAACAATTTTCAGTGAAGTTTCAAATAGAAGGCAAGTGTGTAATAGATACCACCAATGAATATTGATTGAACAAGTTTAATATAGTAAAAAAGTATCAAGTTTTGTTTATTGGGCAAGTTCTGGGGAGTAAGATTTATTCTTGTTACATATTCAAAGTTGATGACACCTGCATATAAGCACCCCTGGGTCAGCAGCAGAGTTCAGTGCACCTGTATGACATAAAAGCCTGAAACCAGGGTAAAAGTCTAGAAGTGCTTGTCCTGGCACCCAGCTCTCAGATCAGGACTTTGATGTGCTGTAAATCCACCAGTCCCACAGCAAAGTCATGGACATTCCAGGGTATTTCAGATGTTACTGAGGGCCTAAAGAGTAACTGAACAAAGCCCTAAATTACAGAAGAGAAGTAATATCCATAATAGGAGAAGTAAGATGTTTAAAAGATAAGAAAGGAAGGGACAATATGGAGAACCATGAGTAAAATAAGGGCTGGATTCAGATCACTATTTAAGTTCTTCTTTTTCAGTGCTTACTAAGCAGATGTCTAAACATGAGCTGTGTTACTAAGCTCACACAACAATCAGTGAAGATCCTGTTCCTAGAGTTAATGAAAGTGTGGGAAGCTGAATATTCAGCTAAAGCAGAAAATACATCTGATCCGTGGAATAACTGTAGGTTCCTCTAAATAGGAACAGGATTTACTTTCTGCTTTTTACTGCTTCATTTCTTTAAGATGTTAGAGTATCAGAGACAGCTGCAAAAAGCTGGCAGATAAGAGACCTGCCAAGTAGAGTGAAGGTGAGGGACCCTAACATTTCATAAATGTAGTCAGCAGAAAGATTTTTTTATACAACTGAGTTTTGGCTTTAGTTCACATGTAGACATCTATATTTATGTACCTGCATATAGGTTTTAATCATCTCATTATGTCAAACCAAGACTACAGAAGATGTAGTAATTTACCATGTGACTTAAATAAATAGTTCTGAAAGAAAGGATGACAAATACATAGAAATTAAAATGCCATTCTCTTTTACATTTCCTTTTTAAATTCCATTCCTCAGTCAATATTTTCAGTATTCCATGCAACAATCTAAAAACAGATTCCTTGCTTATATTGCAACATTGTAGGTTAGAGTAAGCATGTGTTTCACTGTTGTTTATAATTTTATATAAAATACAAAATAAATATTTTGGATCTATTTTTCAGCACTTACACAAATTGCTTAATAAGGATCAACGAGCATGGAATCTCTAAATCATTTAATAGCCTGCCTGAATTCCCAGTGTATGAGAAAAGAGAGCAATCCTGTGGAGTTCTATCCTTAACGAAAAAATCTGACAGTACTATGGCTGTCTGGTAACACCTTACATGTTCTATGAGAGATTAGTTAGATAGTTGTGCATACCAGAAGGCAGGTGAATGAGCAAAGTATTTAACACCTTTCAAAATTAAAGATTTTCTTATCAGTTGAAATATAATTGCCTTGATTTACATTAAGAAGAAAGACAAGCAGTTTTGTTTCAAGTTTGCACAGATAAAGGTTGTAAATGTGCATTTTTAATTCACATTTTATACTTTTGAGATATGTCTGCTTGATATTTGTTTAGAGTTATTTGAATCTTTAATGATTGAAGAGCAGCAGCATCTCACCATCTTTGTGCAACAGCTAATAACACAGTTGACAACATAGGAATAAGACTCATCAGTTTAGCCTGGTTAAACTGTCATTTAGAGTCTCCTTTATAGTCTTTGGCACCTACAATTAATTTCATAAAATGCTGAGATAATAATTTTAGTCTTAGAAACAAGCCAGTCTGTCTTAGTAACCCTGAACAAACATCCTGAGAGCAAGGCAAAGGTTTGGCATGCCAACTAACCATAGCACACACCTCCATTCAACTAAACACAGCACTAAGTCTAGTTGTTTCTTGGCCTTTGTGGCCAAGCCCATCTTCAGGGGCTGTCAGCTCATCCTCAGGGGCTACTGACCAGCACCCCCAGGTCCTTCAACTCTGTGCAACTTTCCAGTCACTCTGCCCAAGGGGTTGATGTGAAGAAGTGCAGGACTCCACACTTGGTGTTATTGAAGCTTATACTGCTGTTCTTGTCCCATTGTTCCAGCTTTGCCAGATTGCTCTGCAGAGCCTTCCTGCTCCCCAGCAGCCCAACCTAATGTGAATCTTATTATCTGTCTATTAGTGGAACCCTCAGTTCCAAGTTCATCACACATCAGATTCTCATGGACAACAGGGACACACTTAAATATTCAAAATAACGTGTCCAAAAGTGAGGAGCACAGCTCTTAAGATGGCACAAGAGATACAGCTGACCAAGGCAAAACCAAGCACTGTGAACTAAAATATAAGTCTTATGGTAGGCATGTACCTAGTATTAGAACACAGAGATGGAATTATGTGTGAAAACTTAAGTAGCTCAAGTACTTAAATGCTAATCTAAGACTACACCTTAATTGTAATTATTTTGGATAAATACTGAAAGCAATGCCAATAAAGCTATTCAGGGTTCAGGATAGTTCAGGATAGTTTTACAGTCCAAGTGCCTCTTCCACATTTTTCAGGGACTTATGTGGGCCATGAAAAGTCTTTGTTGCTCTGATATGATGTCCTAGTAGTACCTTCCTAGAATGAAGTTATCTCAGCAACAACCTAAGGCATCAGAAAATATTTAAGATTACACATAGTTAAGTTAATTGTGTGTTTCTGTACTAGAGCTAATTATAATTTTTCTCAAGATTCTCAGATACTGCTTCTCTGATAAAGTTAGATATAACAGTCTTGCTGGCCTTTTCAGGAAAACAATTATAGAAACAAGCCAGTTATGGAGATCAGAAACCTTGAGATATTTCCAGGAGGACAAGCTTAGAGAAATAAAGCAACACTCACAGTAATATAGGCATGTAGTGTCTGGGAATCATAGTTCCTGTAGACAGCTGCTCTCAAATAAGACAACAATGTTCTCAGAATGTTGGGGCTTACCAGACTCATTCTGAAAACAGCAGTTGTAACAAGGAGGTCAGATATAGAGCACCTTATCAGCTTCTCACTATATGGTGCGTTTCAAGAGAAAACCATAGTACACAAAAGTATTTCATAAACCGAATGAAAATGGAGTAAAAAGAGTTTCAAAGCTGCAAAACTGTAATTGCAATTTTTTAATTCTCTGAATATGCCATGAAAATGACACTTAAAATAATAGAAACTGCTGGAAGTCAGTGTTTTCATCTGGAACAGCATATTTGTCATTTGTTATAGCCTGCTGGTTTATATTACAGAGCAATTGTCCTTCCCTGTAATTGCTGATATGTTGACTATGAAACAGAAGAAATAGAACTACCAAACAGTGAATACTATTCACAGTAAAAATATTGTAAATACATCATGTCATTGCAGCTAATATTGATTGGAAAACAGTGCATGCAACCAAGATAAGGACTAAATCTCACCCGTCTTTGTTCATAGATAATATTTTATATAAATTCAATGAAGGTTATATGTGAATAATGATATGAAGTACTGTGATAATTTTGTAAGCCTTGAAAACACGTTTTGGTTTAAACAGGCCACTTCATTTAGCATAGTACATTGAGAAGATGTCTGATTACATGACTAATGTCTACCTGGCATTAGAGTATTTATATTCATTCAGGAATTTTCTTGGTAGAATTTCATCAACTGCTCCACAGAGGGGAAGAAATTTACTCAGATTTTCCACTAAAAAGCTAGGCATGTTATCCAATCTAGGAACCTTGACTCCTTACCTGGCCAATGGTCAACAAAAGGTTGTTACAGAGATAAGGACAAATCAACATCTTTTAAGCAGCTATTTTAACAGTGGGGGAAAAGTGTTGTCATCCTGGGTCCAACTTTAATCCTTTACTCAGTTTACTCAGAAGTCCATCTGCCTAAATTTCAATTATGTGTGCAACAAACTTCCACACACAATATTAAAATATTCCAATTTTGATAGCCCGGCTGTCTTCAACTTCTATGAGTTTGTGTAGAGGACAAATAATCTTTCCAGCTTAAATACTGGAAATATCACACAAAATAAGCTTGTGTTTTATGGCCAGTAAAGCAGTCCCAGAAAGAAAAAGGAAGAAAAAAGTTTCAATTAACTCTATATAATTATGTATGTCTCAATATTAAAATTGTAATCTAAGTTAGTACTAAAAAATGAAATAGCCTTATTAAATAAAATAAGAATTACTGAAATGAAACAGCTTTGTAATTGCTCTAGAGAATAAAAACTCTATACCAATAGCATGTCTCACTTGTATGTTACCCTTCTGACTGGAAGAAAAAGAAAAATCATAAAGTTTGTAACTTTGCCAGACAACTAATAGCAAATTAGCATAATTAACTCCAGGTGGATAAGTATACAAAGAAGATTCTTTGTTTATATTTTATTAAAATTGCCAAAAGCTGAAGTACAGAATTTTCAAATCCTAGTATTAATTCAAATGTGTCCATTTCCAGATGTTTTGCAGCTGGGCTTTGCAGAAGTCACTCAGAAAACAGTTATGTTATGATGCATGAAGCTGTCCTGCAGTTTATTACCTCACAGCAGTGAACTGCAGTGTTGACAAACCTTTTTGTTTATGCAAAGTGAGAAACGTAAATGGAATAAACCAAAAAACATAGACTGCAATTTGAAGTGAGGGTTCTTTTCAGGATTTTTAGAAAATATTTCATCTATCTGCATTTTGTTTGTTTTCGTTTGGGTTTGTTTTTTTTTTTTTTATTATGAAGTGGCAGCATGTACACCTTCAAATTAGAAGTAGGAAGGGTTGCTACCAAAGTGATTCTAGAATTTTGCCAAGTAAGCTTCCTACATTTTGGAAATAGCCTTCATTCTCTGTAAATACTGAGCAGAATACTAATCTTGAACTATACCAATGAAAATGAGGTTTTCAGTACAATGGCAGACTTTCAGAATACTTTTAGCCTAATCTTTTGCACCTTATTAATATAAATCCAGGCAATTTAGACAGTAAGACATTTTTTGGATAATTTTCATTCATTAATAATAACATTCATTCACATTTTTGCTTTGTGCACTCATTGAAAAGGTATTGCTTCATCATGTATGCATTGTTTTTGAAGAAAACAACGATGTAAACTATAGCTAAAAAAACCCCCTTTCAACCTGACTTTAAATCAGTTAGACATTAAAAGATACAAGACAGTTTTGTGTATAACAATTCACCAATGTTGTGATATGAATATTAAATTTTATGACACTTCTATCTGCAGACATATCCTGTTAATGCTTCAGGATGCTCAACATTTTCTGTCTTGCTTTCAGGACAGAGTATTTAAATATCTTTATTCCTCTAAGAATATCAACCCTGTCTTTCAGACAGACTAAAACAAATGAACAAAATATGATGCCAGTGTTTATTACAGCTGTATTGGTTGGGTCTTCTTTTTTATTTTTCCCATTGAGAGACACAGCCCTGTTTTACCATTAATGAAAGTGTGTCTATGTCTCACATATACTTAAAGAGTAACTTTTATTATGTATTAAACACTAGCAGTTTAGTCCTGTGTTGAAAAGCACCCTGAAAACATTTTCTGCAGAAAAAAAAAAGTCTAGGAAAAGGATTATAGTTTTTTGTGCTGTGTTATAAATATTTTATTTCTAGGGAGAACCACCATAAGTAAAAAAAAAAAAAGCACAACAATATTATGTAACATTTAAAATTAGTAGGCACTAAATGGGAAAAAAAAATTAATAAGTGAAGCTTATGGATATTGTTATATTTGTTGATTTTGAGTTTCTGATGCATGTCTGTTTTTCTACAACTCAGTTCTCAAAGGATATTTTTCTTTGTGAAGAATCCTTTAGCCAGTACCAAACAGTGCCAGAAAGACTACTAGAGCTTAACATGGCAACCAGCCCCCATTATTTTTTCCCCAATCATGAAAAAAAAAAAAAAAAGCAGAAGCAGAGTATAAATCACAACCTGCAGGTCCTTTTTAGTGCTGCTTTTCTCTCTCAAAAATGAATGTAGGCATTTCCTTCTTACTTTGCACGGATTTCATGCTATTTTAAAAGGAATAAGAGCCACTTAGAAATCAAATTAAATAGTTTTGTTTGGATGGTCTCAAAGCATTTTGGTTTACCTGTAAATAATATAAATGTTTATATGTGAATAATTTTCATTTCTAATTCTATGTAGCAAGTATTATTGTAAAAATATCTCAGTATCTCTACAGTATCTTGTTCTACAATGATGATATAGGTTATTTAACTTAGAGATTAATTATATAATGCACAGTTTCTATTAGGTCATTCTAGAATGTTTCTGACAAAACATTTCCATTTACTGAAATGCAATATTATACATCTTTATTCAGTTTTTTTATCTCTTTTATTTTCTTTCTTTTAATTTTTAAAGAATTTCCACATATTGCCACGTGGTGCTCAACTTAATTGACATAAAATTTACTTGTTGCTGATGTAATATTCTAAATAAGCCAGCAGCTTATACTAATATCTCTGCAGTAGTTTGATCACCTTTTCCTGATGACAGTAATATAGTAATTCCCTCAGGGTGTATGATGACTCTCACTGCTGCATTAATCTAGTATTTCATCTTCTTGCTCAATGAAATATCCACATGAATAATAAAATGACAAACATGCAATTCAGAACAAAACCAGATCCAGAATGTAAAATAAGATTTTTCAAGCCTACTTTCCTTTGAAAAGAATTTGTCACTTTGAGATTTTTTAATGTTTTAAGAAATCAGGATATTCTGTAAATTTTCACTGCTAGAAGGAGGGTTTGTATTTTTGTGCCCGACACCCAGTACAAAACCTTAAAGAATGGCAATTAGATTGATTAGATGAACCCAGCTTTTGTCAAGGATGAATCACTTTCCTGTTTTTATTTTTGTTGTTTTTTTTTTTTTGGTCGGGGTTTTTTTGTTTTGGGGTTTTTTTTTGTGGGTTTTTTAGTTTCTTTTGTTTGTTTGTTTGTTTTGGTTGGTTGGGTTTTGTTTTGTTTTTATTATCCAACAGTACAAAATGGAAGTAAAAATCTGCCAATTAAATATTTGGGGGCTGTTTTTGGTAAGGTGGAAGTTAAAGTATGTGGAAAGGTGTTTCTTTGTTTTTTTGTTTTTTTTTTTTTTAGGTCACAATTTTACAAGTAAGGGAAAGCAACCATTACTCTTGGGCATTACAAATGTCTAGTACAAGTGGACAATTACAGCAGTGATTTTCTGTGGATCTTCTTAGTGCTGTATTTTTCTTTGCTTTCACAGTGAAATGTAAGTAATGAATTCTGTAGGTGTCTATGTAGGAACAGCTTTCTTACAGACTACCTAGATAATTTCATCAATGTGAGGTTCTCAGTGAATATTTCTGTCAAACATAGAAGAATTAGTCTATAATTATTTAGTCACAACATTCTACTTCTATCACCAGTTTGAAAGGCACTGTAATAGAAAGCTTAAGTACATGTCCATTTTCTCATACACATACAGGTAAATGTGTTTATATATAGCATTTTCCCTTTCCTTCTTCCTTCTTCTTTCTCCTTTCTTATTTCCCACTCTCCACTCCTCTTTTGTAATTTGAGGTCTTCAGAGAAGGTTAGAAGATTGTTCATCCTACTTCTATGTTTGCTTTATGGGTCAAAGTATTTAAAAGATAATGTGTAAGTACCAGGTGTCAGGAACATGAATGTTACACTTCTTTAAGTACAAGTAGTTATACTAAAGCAGGTTTTACAACATCTTAAAAAATAGATTAAATTATACTTTTCAACATAGAAAAAGTTAATTCTGAGTGAAAAAAAAGAAAAAGGGCAAGTACATGTCTATTAGCAAGTACATAACTATTAGCAAACAAGCCAAATATAAACCAGTTTCAATTTAGTAGAAGGAAAAGTAAGTATATGATTATTTTTCAAGGGATCCCCAAACCATAATGATTGAGTAGCAGTCAGTGACAATGGGAGATATCTAAAAAACCTGACTCATCTAAAATTGTAACGTGATTGGGATGTTCTATGATCCTTTCATATTTAACAGTGAGAATTCTTCTTGTACAATTAATTTAAACTGTTTCATACTCCTGCTTTATTATTAGATGTACTCTACTGGACTTTTAACAGTGATCTAGCATGCTAAAATTAAAGGATATTTGAATTCTGTGTATCTTACTTCAGATCCATTTTCCATGCAAAACTCAATATGACTTTCAGATTAAAATCTGTATGAAACTTTCACAAAGTATGCTTCTGCAAATTCTTAACAATCTCTTGTGTTCATTTAAGAAACCAACAACAAGTCTTCTTATCAACGGGCAAAATCTCCAATTTGTCTACTATTCTGCCCTTATTACCCTTAAGCCCTTTTTTTAGTACTTTCTCAATTCATTATGAAGTGGTTCTTGGCAGGAAGATTTCTTCTTTTGAACCCAAAGGTTGTCAAAATAAATTCTTCAGAAGAAATATTTATTATCTAACTCTGATTATTGCTCAGTTTTAATAGTATTATCTTAGCATGCTGCTTCAGTAAGAATAGTATCAATTTTGAGAGATTGGAAATAATTCCACCCCATTAATCCCACTACTTAAAATTTGCAAGAATTTTCTTTCTTTCTTTGGTTATAACACAAGACTGAACAATAAGGAACTGATTGCAAGTAGCACATTTTTTATTTGCATTATATGAGATAGAAGCACAATCCCTAGTTTATATTTATAGTGTATGCAACATTTAGATTGTAAACTTCAAGGAACTTTCAGTCCGTACAGACAACTTGAGCATTTTATCCTTTCTTGAATATTGAACAAATTTTAAAAATTGACTCTTACATCACAGCAATTGTTGTCAAATCCCTTCTAGAGCTGATACTGCTTTTTAGACTTCATAAATGAAATGTCAATGCATATTGAAGAAATATAGTGCTTATCTAACTGTTACATGTGGCTGGTATTTACCTCTTTGTATAAGCTTTATTTCTAGAAGCCCTTGATTTTCACAGTCCCAGTTCTGAGAAGTTGACAAATTTGTCCAAAAAGTGTAGGTTTCACAGAGATTTTACACCTCTTATGGATAGTAATCCCAAGAGTTTTTCTCTTTTAGGTTTCTCTTTAAGTTCACTGTAGTTACATAAACACATCATATGGACAGAAAGCGTGAGAAAATTAAGGTTTTACGCAGTCATAGAAAGAAGGACATATTTACAGAAAGTTTAATATAGGTAGTGGTGTTGGATAGTACTTGTGGTAATAACAATTTAGTTGTCACAATGGTTTATGTACAAGATGTCTAAAAAAGGAAGTCTAGGAACGATTAAATTCTATCACTTTCAAACAGCAGGAAAATAAAGGTTATTTGACCTAGATATTTCAAAGATATATTAAGCATATATATATATATATATCAAGAAGCACCTGTTATGAGTTACAAAAATTAGAAAAAAATATTTGGTTGATAAGAAAAACAACAGAAATAAACTTCCCTCTTCTCTCTCTCTCTCTCTCTCTCAGTTTTTTTTTTTTTTGGGTTTTTTTTTTTTTTTTTTGTTTTTGTTTGGTTTTTTTTTTTTGTTTGTTTGGGGTTTTTTTAATTTTTTAAATTTTATTTTATTGCTCAGAAACGAGTAAGTGGAATCTTTGAAGACAGAAGGCAACTTCAATAAGACCAAGTGTGGAATTTATGAGCCTTAAAAGAAGGAGAAGGAATATTTGTCAACATAAAGCATTGATCTTAAAGACACAGTCATAACTAAGCTCAAGAAAGAGCAACAGAAATCCCAAGGAGATTAAATGAAATGTAAAAAAAAAAAAAATTAGAGCTCTCTTTTACATAAACAATATTTAAATAAAAAACATAAGACCAAATCATCCAAATACATCAAAAATATACAAGTGCAATAAACTACCAACTACCAAAATAGAGGGTGCCAAAATAGAGAATCATAAACAATGAAAAGGGAGATAAAGTAGTGTGAGCAAATTTAAAAATTGCATAATTATAGACGGAAAAAAAAAAAACAAAGAAGAAAAAATGAGAAAAAATGTGCAAGAAATGTTTATATAAATACAATGTAGCTTGTCTACATAATGTGCTCCATACATGGACATACACAGACATCTCTCACTGTCCCTTCCCTGTGACAACTTCTGCCCTTGTACTTCTTAACTAGATGGAAGCAGTGACTTTCTCACAAAATCTCTTGGATTCCTCTATGAATTAAAATTAAAAGTGGAAGTGGGAGCCATTCCTAGTTGCCAGAAATAAAATACAAAGTAGTATTAGAAACTAAAAATCAAGGAAGAAAATTATACATGGGGAACTTTGTTAGGCAATATGTAGTAGATCTTTGGTTCCTATGCATAAATATACTAGGAAACATATAGGCAATTTTAAAACAAGCTGCTTTCAGAAAATTATAGAAAACCTTGGTTTTGAAGGGACCCTGGGGGACTTTCTGTCCCAGCCTTCTGTTTGAAGCAAGATCTCAGATTCTCCTGTCCATGATAAGGTTCTGTTACTAAGCATCAGAAACTCTTTGAAATTCCTTCAGCTCTTGATATTTCTTCAGTTTACCTCAAGTAGTATTGATTATTTGAGACAACTTTTCCCTTATCTTTTTTTCACCACACTGTAATGTCCTATGCATCCTACTGAAAAGCTTAAGGACAATTTTAGACTTAAATAGACTAATTTAACATAAAATTGTTAGAATACAAAAGTGGAAAGGAATTGGAGAGTATAATGATGTCCTATAATTACCCAGTACATATTCAGATGTAATTTACTTGTGGTTTTTGTCTTGTTTCAGTCAAGTCAAAGAGGAATAATGTTCATGTGAATCAATTTAATTAAATTTTGATATTTGGCCTGCTGTTTTATTAATTATATAGTGCCCAAGTAATATAATCAGCTAATTATTTCCATTTGTGCCATAATGTGATCATTTTCTTTGACCTATTTGGACAAGGGGATGTTAGATACACAAAAATGGTTAGACATTCAACCCAAATGTTTTCCCTATACTGTTAGTTAATCAATAGCTGCACTTTCCAAACTTGTTCTCCTCTAAATTATAGCAACGAAGTTAAAAAAATGCTTACTGTGAGTCACCACTGATCATGTATGATCTATATTTTAAGGTTTCTTCACTACATATTCTAAATTTGTTTAAGCAGTTGGATGAGAGTTGCATTTCCATTTGTCTTGTGATCTAGGGTAAAAAAATTCAACTCCTTCAAAATTTGCAGCTGCTCCAAAGAAAGCAATATATATTTCCACCAATCAAACCAAGGACAATTAGTTAATTACTTGCAACATAATCTGAAATATGGTTCTGATGTGGTTTTTTTATCTTCCTGAATGTTTGCTTTTGCTGCCTCATTTCTAGATTAAAATTTGCTGCAGTATCTACAGAATGGCATGTGCTAATAGTGTTACATTTGTGTGTGCCAAGTAAAATAGGCTGATTAATTCAATGCAGTCATCTCCAACATACTTTACAACGTTAATGTTATGTGCAATTTAATTGTCTAAATAAACTACTTTTTAATGTAAAACTAATGAGAAAGGACAAATTTTCTAAATAGTTTATATACTCTAGGTGGGCCATGCCACTCCATATGGAGAACATTCAGGCTAATAGCTGTGTTAAAAAAAGCTGTCCAGCTGAAAGGGACAGTAACAACTGAGTGTGCTGCTTCCGTGTTTTGAGTGCCTGAGCCTGCTAAATATTCCAGATGGTTGGAGGGTAAACAAAAGGGCTATTAACATCTCCATTCATAGAGTTGACATGATGGTAGTTACTGTATTCAATCGTGGGTGTTAATAAAGCTTCCTAAATATTTCCACAGTCAAGGACTTTGTATATATCTGTTCAATGACTACTAATATCTGGACCCTTTAGACTGCAGTATGTTCTTCAGAATATCCTCTGCTTTATTTCCAGGTATAATTTATTTAGATAAGGAGGGTTTGTGTGGCATGTTTGCAAATTAAATATTACTAGCTATTTAGAAGTGTAAATAATATAATGTAAGTGATACACATCAACTATTACTTCAAGTCTGTAAATAATTAAACTTTATCAAGGATACTTAAACATTCCAGCTCTCCTTCTGGAGAACACAAATCAGAAAGGCTTGCATTTTGGTAACTGCAGTGAAATATTTCAGAGAAATAATCAAGCTGAACCTAACTAGAAAACAACATCCCTGAGCCAGAGAAAAATATTGTAAAGTTTGACTTTCTGCAATAGAGTATGAAGGAATATGCTGCAATGAAAGACATATCTATTAATCCTTTTCACATAACATTACTCTGTTTAGCTTGCTGTATACTTCCATACTTAGTTAATCCACTTGCAACTCTTCCAGAATGAAAATGGAAAATTTTATCAAAGCATGAGTGTACATATATTTCTAAAATTTCTTTCATGAAGAGTGTTTTATTTACTATCATTAAGTCTGAAATATAAAATACTCTTTCCATGAGATGTGAGTTTAAAAATGATATTTTTTCCAAACAATTCCTTTCTTTTCAATCCACAGTAATGTAAATGATTACTTTAAAATATAGGGAGATGATGAAAAAAAACAAGATAAATAATTTGAGCATCTTTATAGTTGCTTTTGACATTTTCTTAGTTTTTAAAAAATAAGATTAATAAAACTAACTAATATTTTTAATTTTCAACCAAAGAAATACTGCATTTTCTCCCTTGAAAGTAGCAAAAGTAACAAGACCTCAACCAAGGTATCAGCTTCTGCTACACCATTTTTGAAGAGTATCAATTATTTTTTACCATGGTATAATTTGAATATTTAAGCATTAAAAATATAATTGCAGAAGATATCTAATTCAATAATACACATATAACAGATATGTTTTTACAAAAATAAGAAATATAGAGACTCACATTAAATAATGCATGCTTCTTGTCATTGTGATAAAGCAGATATTTTTGCACAGTAACTAAGTGAAACCAAAAAGAAAAGGGCATAATTATGGATTTTAATTTTGTTCTTTTGTAGGTAGATTTTTTTTTTCTTCTAAAATGTTGTTGCCTATATAAAAAGTATTCACTAAAGGCCAAGGTATTATTAACACTGAGCAGTGCTTACACCTCAAATGAGCATTTCATTCTATGGAACAGAGCAAAAATATCACTCTATTCACAGAAATTTCAATCAAAGGAAAATATTCCTCTGATTTGGAAAATAAGTTATTTTCACACAAACATGCACATACAAAAACAAACAAAAAAAACCCACCTCATTAATTTTTCTTAGAAAATATGTAACTGCAGAGACCTATTTTGTAGCTTTGAATTTTGGACTTTTTCTTTTTATTTAAAGAATGCCTAAAGTTTGAAATATCCTACAAAATGTTTTGAACTAATATGGCTTTTCAGATATTTTCTGCAGGTGTATCATCTTGTACTACTGAAGGAACAAGAGGAATGCATTATTCTTGAGAAGTTAACTGCATGACCAGTAAATCAATCAAACTTTAATTTCAAGAGGTTTCTTTTTTGGGTTTTTTGTTTGTTTTTGTTTGGTTGTGTTTTTTAATATGGAATTTAATATAATTCACAGAAGTGCAAATTTTCCAAATTATATATTGTGGAAGAAATGAGTGAACTCTAAACTTTGCCTTTTAAAAGTCATAAAATGCTCAGCTTCTCTGCTGTGCATATTCAGATTCAGCTCTGTTATGGTAAGTCTTCAGATGAGGAACAGAGGAGAAGCTGAACAGGAATACTTTTAGGGAGCTGAACTTACCCACTATAGCTGTAGCAGGGTGGGAGGTGAAGCGGAATAAACTGTGGGCAAAAAATAAGAAATACTGATCCATAACCCAAGGCCACATGCTTCCTTTACATATCGTTCCTCTGGTGAGCAAGAATGGCAGCTATCAGCTTGGTTTTACATGGTTGCAACATAGGTAAATTTCTCAGATGACCTCTAGCTATCATGCTTTTCTGAAAATTTCTGTAATGTTGGAGACACTGTAAGTATGGACTGTAGATATTAACATTTAGAACTGAATTGGTGTGAGATGAGAATGTACTTCACATATAAGTTAGGGTGCCTACCTCAGTTGTATGACTAAGATACCAAAGAAAATCTATTGTCTAGCAATATCTGAAAAAGTAATACAAACCTCTTCTTCATGAAATTGTATGACCAAATACAGGCCTTTTGGAAAGGCTAAATAATATATTACCTAATATATATATTGCATATATAAGTGCATATAAATATGCAAGCATTAAATGAAAAGTTCAATAAAAGGCAATATACAATGGTGTGCTGACTTTCACCAATTACTCTTACAAATTAATGCAGATTCATTGTAGCAGCAATTAGGGGTTTTTTTTCTGTCTTCATCATTATGATATCTGAATGTCTGTGAATATTCAAGAATCTTCCAAACATATTCAACTTGAAGACTAAATAACACTCTTCAGTCAGAGACAGAAATACTCAAGGATGGATTGATTCATGTTTACTGCTTATAAGAGAGAGAGACAGACAAGAAGAAAAAAGTTATTTTTTCACTTTTTTACTTTACAAAAATGAAATCCTTCGTGTATGTTTCGATGCACCATATAATAACTAACATGTCACTGGAAGCAACACTAACAAAATTGCTATATAAGACAGGAGAACAGATATGCAGCTACATATCTTTTGCAACACAGCATTATATAACTGGATGCATGTCCAGAGTCCCCTCTGTGCTTTCTTGTGCATCTGGCAGGAGAATACCCTCATGGAATTCAAGCAGGACAGAGACGTGGCTGTTGTTTCTCTTCAACAGGGGTGGAGGGAGAGCAGGTAGTTGATTATATGACTCTCTATTTTAGGTGTGGAGAATATAACCACAGTTGAATGTCTTGTATTTTTTTTAATTGTCTAATTTTTGGCTCAACAACTTTAGTCTTTCTAAGAATGACCCTGCGTGATC
The DNA here is from genome assembly GCA_013398995.1 of Alaudala cheleensis. NCBI lineage: Eukaryota > Metazoa > Chordata > Aves > Passeriformes > Alaudidae > Alaudala > Alaudala cheleensis. Next base: position 125,339 of record VWYE01007588.1, read on the forward strand.
CATATGTGGCTGCCCTTAAATGTAGTATTTTATATGTGGTCATATTTTCTTGAAAAGTTGGTCAGTCCTATTAATAATGTTGATTATACTTTCATTTTCCTAAATTTCTGGAAATTGACTTGAAGGGATGGTTCTCAGACCTATTATTTTTTATTTATTGTCTTTGAAAGGTACTGTATAAATATTGAGAACATTTTACCACTTGAAGCATTTCTCTTTAACACCAGACTGACACACCAGCCTCCCTAACACATTCTGTGGTGTCTGAGCTAAACCATCTTGATGATAATGATGGTTTGACCTTGGCAGCCAACCAAAAGTAGAATGCATTAACAGCTCAGTGCATTAGAGTCTATGTAAAGAAAAAATGTCCTTGCAAAAAATCGTGGTTTTTATTGCTTCCAAATTTAGAGGAGTTATCCATTTGCTAGTTTATCTATGCCATTCAGACATGTCAATGTAAGGAAAAAAATCACAGAAGAGATATCACTATATTGAGATGAGATATGTAAATATATAGTATGACATATTTTGTTTCTGAATTCCAAGTTCTGTCCCTTGATAGCTAGTTTTTAACCTTTGAGTAATTTTCAAATGAAAAACAAACTTAAAAAAATTTCCTCTTTGATTTAAGATGATATTGCAGAAATAATTCAAATAACAAAGTAGCAGTTGACCTCCCAAAAGGTAAAAAAAAAGAAACCATTACAAAATCACATTAAATTTATATATTTTTCATGAGCTTAATATTATTCTATCTTTTCAGGTCCCTTCCTCAATTTACACAACCACAGTTCACAGGTTTCTGAACTGAATAACCCAAAGAAATTCATCCCTTGTACTAAATTTCACATCCCAAAAAACAGCGTGAAGACTAAATAAGTAGTTTGCCAAATCTGTATGATTTTCAGATACATGAAAAATACAAAATGCACAACTTGTTTTCCTCTTTTCTCACAGCAGTATATATATACATACCTATATATGCATGTATATATACATAGCAACTTGTCTCTGGTAAGGATTAGTCTCCATTATCAAGTTTATATTTTTTCACTATATTAAAAAAAAATAAATAACAACTTCTATTTACTCTAATGAAGGACATTGTATATTTTATTTCAACAACAGTGGCATGATATCTTTCTTAAATTACTTTAATTTTAAAAAAATACGCATGCATCAGACTGAGTTTACATCATGTACATCTTTCCCAAGGAACGGAGCAAGTGCAGGAAAGGGTGGTGCCATGAACCAGGACTGCAGGATGAATTCCTGAATGCCTTTGGCTGGTTGGCAGAACAAAGGCAGGGAGTACATACACTTCTGTTGGTATTTCACTTGGTGAAGCTATAGAGATTGGCATTCATTCAAGGATCTCTTTTACCATACTGCTTTCCATAACGTCCTTGTCCATAAGACTGGTTGTGAAATCTTTTTTTGGGATGATCTCTAATTAATTAAAAAGTTCTATTTTTTGTGTGTGTCTAGTTGGTTTTCTTTAAGTTGTCCTTAATTCCATCTGTTTGGCTTCCAAAAACAGAAGAATGATAATTTTAATGTTAGTCATTTACAAAACAAGACTGACATTATTAAGAAATAATGAATATTTTTGCCTTATATTGCTTAATGGGATTTTTAATGCTTGATTCCCTGTTGAAATAACATGGTTTTTTCATTGTTTTGAAATTGTAAACAAAACTACATTGAGAGAAGTTTTGGTTATTTTTACTTCATTGACATCTAAACTACCTTCATCCTCCTTAAATCTTGTTAAAGTTTTTTTTACTTGACAGGACAAGGTGCATAGGTTTTCCTGTAATGGAGAATGGACTGTTGCAAGCCTATATGTACTATGAAATATTCCAGGAGTATTTTTATTGTGTCAAGAAGACAAATTTCCATGTGGAAGCAGGGTTGAAGATTCCCGATTTTACGTGTATTTAAATATGCATTGGGAGAGAGATACGTGTGTGTGTGTGTGTGTGTGTGTGTGTGCAGATAGTACCAGGTTGTGATGGTAACAGCAGCTCATAATTAGACAGCATTATTTGTCCTAAAAATGCATGTACTTTTGAAGTAGTTTTTGAAAAAAACTTCTTTTCAGCACTTGGACAAGATAAAGGCAACTCCTTTCTGAATCAGAAAAGGAAAGGCTGCTGTGTACCTAAGTGCATGGACAGCACCAGTCCAAATTACAGACAAGAAAGGATTCAAACTCTTTGTTAAAATTCATTGTTACAGATTGTAAAATAAAAGAAAAAAAATAATAATGGAAGCATTTTAAATTCAACTGACCTTTTCCATGTTTCTTTTTTGTTAAAAGCATCTTTTCAATAGGCAGGAGACATACAAAAAAGCTCAGCTATTTCCTGAGAAAAGTAATAAAGAAAAACGTCATGCTTCCAGAATTCATTTGCATGTATCAATGTTTTTTGGATGCTGAGCAGAAGACAAAAGTTACAGACTGAATTAATGCATTCTGCTGATTAATATCCCATTATTTCAAATGAGCAAAAATTTTCCCTTGGACCAGCAGCCTTTACTAACACTTTATGAGGATAAAATTGAGCTGATTATAGGATTATGCTTAAAAGTATACACACTTTGATATGGAATATATTGTCCCTTCTACATAGGGATGTTGCATCTTTTTTGTAAAATTCGTATTTGTAAAACTCCCATAAGATCATTTATTGATCATGAGACATACATTGTGGCTAAACATCATAGAAATAAAATTTTGAAGGTAAGGAATTCCTTTATGTTAATGAAGATGGCATTCTGACAGTCACACCAAGAAATAGTGACTCTTGTCTAAAAATAACCACAAGAGAAAACTCTAAATCTCAGTAAAACTTTAAAAATGGTAGTCTAAAACTATGCTTAATAGAATTCAATAGGAAAACACCCACTAAAAAAAAAAATCTTCCTTATCAATCTAACATAATAACATTTTGGAAAACTGTACAAATATTTTTGATGCCCTGGGGGTTGTTTATCTGCTTTTGATTGCCAGTGATATCAAATAAGAAATATGTACAAAGAAAAAGTGGTTTACTCATAAAATTTAAATCAAAGAAACCATATCAGTTCTACCTGACAGTCAAGACTAAATGTCAGGAAGCAAAATGAAAACTGGGCAAAGAGATACATAGGCAAGTGGCACCACTATGTTGTTTTCCTTTTTAATCTGCTGAGATTTTCCCATGTATGTCTTCAGAGAAATCAGGAGCCCCAAGAGGTAAAACCTCTGGGTTATTCAAGAGAAGAAATCTTTTTATCACATAAAAACGGTAACATGATGTTGTATAGATTATTATGGACAGCAAACATGCAGTAATTTTTATTGGAGCAGAAAGTCCTTTGCATTTATAAACTGGCAGTGTAGCAGACATATTCTAGGGAAGCAGAGATTTTTAAGTCTTTTATACTTCAGTTGTTTGCAAGGACTACCTACTAAAATAATTCAACATTCATAGAAATTATTAATTGCACATTTATTTTAGCAGTTAACACAATATAGAAATGAAATTGGTCAAAAAGCTAAATTTCTCTCTCTCTTGATCTCTTAGAATTAGATGAACATGATTGTAATTATTGTCATATAATTCATATGTACATTTGCATACAAATTGTATTCAGGTATACCATCAGTAAATAGTAATGACCTCTTATCTAAGAAAAAATCAAGTTACTTCTAGTAAATATTTTTTAATTTTTTATCAGCAACCCAATTATTTGAAGTAGTAGATTTTTTTTCTTTTTAGTAAACTTAATACATACAAGTTATACCAATCATTTTATTCCACAACCAAATAGAAAGAAAAAAAAAATTGTATCACAGATTTTTCTTTTTTGTGGAGCACAACTAGTGTTTATTTCTTTAACACCACACTAAGGGAACACAATGAAAGATTTGTCTTTTTGGTTACATTGTTAATGAAGACTAGTAAGGTGAAATGCCACAATAACAAAATGTCAGATTTGGATTATTGTTGTTTCTTCTTTTGCAGTATCAAATGGTGTGACTACCCGCAAATGCCTGTGACTCATTTCATGTATTGCTTTGCTTACCACGCAGTGTAACTCCAAAGATTTTTATCTTCCATCACTTGACTTTTGCAGAAAAGTATAGTGAAAATAAAATAGTGAGGGAAATGTGCAAACAATAGGCAAAACTTTTTCGCCTCTCAGTGCACTGTGGATACATACAAAAAATATTCTGAAAGAGGAAAGGGAGAGAAAAAAATATATATGTGAGAATAGCTATTAGGTTTTCTGTACATGGGTAAATTTTAATTTTATGATCAACCACAATCATGGAGAGGTTTGCCATCAGAATACTGAGTTACTTTAGAAAATGCCAGACTTCTGAAGCCAAGTGCTTTTGCTGTGCTTCCCACATGCAGAAAGGAATAATCTGAGAATTACCTATAATAGCACTTGCATCTTTTTTAAAAATTTTCCTGTCATATGTAAGCCTGCAAAGGAGAATGCAACATTTCTTCTTTTGCAAGCAACACACATCCACTTTAGCCCCCTTCTTCACAGTAGAATATCTTCACATCAGACTTCGTACTCTCTTGTGCACTGTGAATTTTGAAGTACATAACCTCTGGATATTTGAAGGAAGTAAGAGTACTTGTTTATTCTGGGTTTTTTGTTGTTGTTTGGGTTTTTTTGGGTTTTGTCGTGCTTTTTTTTTTAATTTTTTTTTGTTTCTTTTTACTTCATGTCTACGATAATCCTTAAATCCTTAATATTTATATTGCAACTGTGTCCCAAGGTTAAAGTCAGAATCAATGGTTCTTACCATTAAGTCTGCTGCAGAGCTATGAAAACTCCACTTGTGGCTAAAAAGAAATGACTGGACACATTAACTAAAACTACATCAGTACAGGAATATTTTTAAAATTGAAAAGGCTTCTTTCCCTGTAAACATTAGAGCATATACTTTCAAAAACATTGTTTATTTATAGAAATTTGAGATAGAATGTCATTTGTCAGAAAACAAAATATTTGAGTATCCATTCCCTTGAATTTTTGGAGTTTATATAAATGTATGCATAGATAGAGTTCATATTTCAATTTTTACTGGTACAATTAAAATAATTTGCATCATAAAAAAGTTGAAGTACCAAGATTTGTCCTTATTTTTTTAATTTTGGATGATTTATTTTGGAGGCAAACAAGCGCTTTTCCTACTATGCTAGAAATTCTTCAAATAAATGATGAATGAATATCTGAACAACTTGAATGCACACAGTAGAAAGCCCCATTCACTGTTCTCACACTGTAATAAGTAATTATTTTCAATGCACTGGACTGTTTTGACAATCAGTTTCATATATTGATGCTTGGCCTCCTGGATGCTCACATTTATTACAAAATTAAATACTGGTGTGTTATGTTAAGTCTATTGGTTGGTTTTTTGCTCTTTGGCTTTAGGTTTGTTTGCTTATTTATAAAAGTGATTCCATGCAATATATCATAATGCCTTTCATGCTGATACACTGTCCTACATGACTACACTTTCATCAAAATAATCCCTTTGATATAAAATGAGATCACAGTATTCTTTACAGAGTAATACTGAGAAATCATAGTATCTATAGAGACAACCAATTTTCCATCTAACTCAAGTGAGTCAAGCACAACGGCGGTTGGACTAAAACACAAAAAGTGAATGTGGAAATATATTTTTCTCTAAATGTTGTTCATATTTGGGATCACTCTAGCCCTCTCAAAAGTTAAATACTAAAAAACTTGTATTGCAAAGATTTAAGAAATGAACTATGTGCAACACAGAAATGGTCAAAATAATAAAAAAATAGCTGTATAACTGAGTTTTTATTTGATACAACAAAGAATGCAAAGAAGAGGTTTGTAAGGTACATATCTATACATAAGACTTGTAGTAGGCATATTCTCCGCAAATTTCATTAATCAGTGGGCTTGTTTGGGAGAAAGTTTGTTTTTAAATAAACAGGTTTACTACTACAAACTCACAGATTTTGACTTTGTTTTTTTTAATCTTATGATTTCAGATTCTGATGCAGAGTAATTGAAGTAGTCAGATATTTAACATTATGCCAAGGAAGTATTCGTGCAACATTTTTTGATAAAGAATAAAAATAAGATTTACTGGAATTCCTATACTGATACTGCTACATCTCTCTGTGCAGTGCTGGGGTCTCACTTATATTTAGAAATTTGTCTTAAGGTTCATTAATTTTTCTATGTATACATTTCTATATACATTTCTCAGAATTCAACTCAATACTTTTGACTCTTTCATCTTCAAAACATAGCTGTAAAATGGATTCAAAGAAAAGCCAAGGAATGCTGTTTACTAGATTTTCAGAGAACAGAAACACACATGCTAAAATCCAGAAACAAAGAGGCAAAAAAAGGTTTGGACGTATTAACTGAGAAGAAATTAATCAAATATTCTTATGTGGGATTCATCTTGCCAACTGAATATGCCTAAATTTAGGGCAGAATTAACTTCTTCCTAGGGCAGTAATCTTAATACACATTGCACTAAAATGTGTTTATTTGTCTCTTTTGATTTTAAAGAAATCTTAAAGTGAGTAGCTTAGATTTAGTTCTGTAGACAATAAAATTTAGCTGAGACTATTATATTTGTAGATAACACTTCTACTAAGAGAAGTCCTTGAGACACCATTAAAAATAGGAAATTATTCCTATGAAGTATCGTGATGGATTTTCCTAAGACTTAAGACATATTCAAGAGAATTAGTCTGTGTTTGAGACTGGATAATCAGTCTGTTTCCCTGGTCTATGTCTACTCTTGGTAGAAAATTTATTTTCTATGAAACTTTCAATAATTAATGTTTCCCAACCATATGCTTTCAGTAAGAAAAAAGCACATTTGAGCACATTGGCTCAAAAGGTAAGAACAAAGAATAACTGCATAAGAATTAATTTTTAATGAGAAACAGAAGAGTTTGGCTACTTGTAAGACTTTTTTTAAACTCTAATAAGCTGCAGTTCTGTATGTATACAAGTTGTACTTGCGTTCTTTGGGAGGAAGCTGAAACAGAGCACAACAACTGCAATGCAGACAACATCTGAACTCCCAAGAGTCCTCCAGTTCCAGTGCGGACAGGAAATCCAGTCTTTCTTAGTTTTACAGAAAAATATAAAACCGTGAAATTATGTGAGAAATTTGGGGAGGAACTCATTGCAACATAGTATGGCAAAAAATGAATGCATTAATAATCCAAATAATTATGATGATTCTATTTTCTTTTGTTAGTTAAAGTAGTTACTCTGTTGAACTAATTTGGGATTAATTCAAATTCATGTTGGAATAGTTCTGAACATCATTTGGCCCATGAGTGATAGTACAGTTGTCTAGCTATTTGTTTAAGTCTATGAATTTCATTGTAACTTAAGAAGATTTTTTTTTCCTGTTATTTTTGCTACATTCTTATCTGCTAAAGTTGATTTATTTGGTACTGTAACATTTCCTCAGCATTTAGTATTCTTCTGAGACTATTGCTTTAGTTAAAGAATGGCATTGTCATCAGGGAAGATACTGCTCATATTTAAAGCACATACTACTCCATTAGTTTTAGATTTTTTGGCCTGGTAGTGATAGATGGCTTCATTTAAATGGATATATTCTTTCAGTCAAATGTATATGTGTAAACAGAAGAAAGGAAAATCCAATAAATACTGCTTTATTAAAAACAAATAAGAAAACTGTTAGTTTCCAGACCAGACAACTGAAACCTAAGTTTTTTTTATTCTTGTCTTCAAAAAGAGACCCCAGAATGTTATGCATAGCTGTGCTATTATTTATCAATAGAGACAGAAAACTTGAAAAAAGCAGTAACAAAGAAAGAACTGTTTTTTTATAATAAAGCTATTTTGTATATCTAAATTCACAGGCAATTTGCCTTTCTGAGAAGGTTTTGTTTAGTCACATCAAACAGTATAATCTGTTAAAAATAGATCATTAAATCAGATTTTAAAAATCAGATTTTTAAAAAAAATGTAGAATGGATGAAACTCAGATTTCAGGAATTAAAGGAAAAGTGCTGGGAAAAAATTATCAATTAGAGTTGTCAGAGTTGCAAGAACAAAGGAGAAAGAGCAATAAAAGCCCTTATTGTGAATCTAGAATAAAAAGAAAATTATAATAGTGGACTATAAGACTCAAGTGCAACATAGTGCAAAAATAAGCAAAGAGAAAACTGAAAGGTAAAGGTTTATGGGAGCTCCCAGCAACAACGTGAGGGAAGAGAAAATAATAGTGAATTAAAGAAGAACAGTAAGGAAAGGAAGAAAGAAAAAACTGGAACAAGGACTGAAGAGAAGGCAGAAGGTTGTAGGAAGGAGATTTAAACTGCACAAGAAAAGCCTGATTAGTTAAGTGTGTTTACCTAGATAATTAAATAATTCTTGATATAGTTTCCAGTGCTCATTCAAGTCACCTACTTTCTTCTCGTCACTTGTATTTGCTCTTTCTTAATTGCCTGGGTGTCACTGGTTAGTGAAGGTGATTTTCAGAGTTTATGCCTCAACTGGGCCATATCTTCACTACCTTTCTATAAAAGACAGTAAATCAGAAGTGGAATCTAATCTAATTCAAAAGTATCTATTATTCCAGCATGTAAATGTGTGAATAATAACCCACCTACTTAGAACTTGCTGAATTTTTAAAGATATATTTTGGAAAATGTTTATTTATCTAATTTTGATATATGTATGGATTTAATTAGGTGTGCTATACCCAGAGAAAGCTGGAGAGGGCCTTGTGATAGGACAAGGAGGAATTGCTGTAAACCGAGAGAGTGGGTTTAGATCAGATATTGGCAGAAATAAATTTTTTATTGAGAGGGTGGTGAGGCACTGGAACAGGTAGCCCAGAGAACCTGTGGATATTCTATCCCTGGAAGTATTTAAGGCCAGGCTGGATGGGGCTTTGAACAACCTGGGCTGGTGGAAGTTGCCCCTGCCCTTGGCAGAGAGGTTGAAGGAGTTCCTTCCAACAAAAACCATTCTATAATTCTATGATATTTGAAATCAACATCCTTCAAAGTAAGATTAATTTTATCACACTTCAGGGGTTAGATACACATACTCTCAGATGCCAGAATGTGAAAATAGGTGTTTAAATGTAAATAGTCAGAGTTTTTAACCTCTGTTATTGTTTGCATAGTTTATACAGTATGTGAAGACTGGAAAACAGTAGAGTTGAAGTGTACTTAATTTTATTTCACTGGTTACTACAATATACAATAGGTACTCAGTTGCAGGAACTAATCTGGAACTGAAACACATATAGGACTAGTTGAGATTTTCTAAGTAGTTCATGTGAGGTTTCTTAATGAACCCTGATGGGCTTCCAGCTCCCCCTTTAGGAAGGACTGGCTTCTCTCATGAGATTTGTGTTATAATTTCCAGTCTTGTATGTGCCCTTGGATAACCTAGGGTATCTGAAATGTTTCCAGGCATCTATGTTAAGGTAACTGAGCCAGACATTAGGTATGTATAGTCTAAATGTCTTCATCTGAATTAATCACCAAGGCTTCCTTTATAATTAATGAAGGGAAACGGGTACTTCTAAGGAGCAATATATCTGACCTACTTTTAATATGAAGTGGATTTTATTTTAAAAGACCCTATTTCTTTTCAGTTAGGACAGCAGGAGCCTATGGGACCTAGCCTGAATATAGGGATGTACATTATAGAAGTTAAATTTAGTTGAATAAGGTCCTGTACAGTCCTCGGTAGGGATGTAAGTCATCTTGTAAGGACAGGATGACTACACAGAAATAGTCAGTCTTCAGATCAATTTCTTTTCAATAGAATAGACAAACAAATAAACTGGACAAACCAGTAAAAAAGAGAAATAAATCAATCGATTTGTGATTCTGTGTTAGAAAATAGAGGATATAGAGATGTTTTTCCTGAACACCAGATAAGACAAAATGCAATAAAGTTGCTAAATGAGAAATAAGATTATGTTCTTTTTTTTTAAAGGAACATACATATAGCTTAAACAAGAAAGCATTTCTCCAGAGTGATATCTCTTAACCATAAAAAAACCAAATAAAAAGTAGAAGTTTGGGGAACTCACTTAGAATGATGCTCCCTGCACTGTTTGTGTCTAGAAGACTGCTTGAAAAAGCTTTTAGCTTTTAAACATTCAAACTAGCCAGTATTGGTAGTGCTGATATGAATTGTGCTATTGCCTATTTGATTTATTTTATAGAACTTTGCATTGCTAAATGGCAGCCTCATTCCTACTAAATTTTACCTAGTGCTGTCAAAATTAACAAGTTATTTTTGCATTACTGATTTTCAAAATTGCTTACAACTTATTCTCTATCTGGGATCTCTCAGGTAACTTTCAAACTCAGGTCTTGCTTAAAAATAGGACCCAACTTCAGGTTGAAAGAAAGAAAACAGTTCTTTCATTCCTTCTGTTTAGGCTTTTCTGCATTTATAGTATAATTGAATGCTCATTGAGGCAGGACACAAGTTTAATATTCCTCTTAATCAAAAAAGAATTATAAATAAAAATAATCACATTGAAAATATTTATTTTCAAAATTGTTATATCTGTTGAAATCAAAATTGCTAATCTATGTTTTATGAGTTTTACAAATTTTTATATAGGAACACAAGTTCTAAGATAAAATTCTATAAAAGCTGAAGAATATATTTCTTAGAATATTTCTGAACAAGAAATCTTTTTTTAAAGAAGTTTTCTCACTATTTCAGCCTTCAGAATACTGATAATTAAATATGAATGAAAATTTCAGCATATGACAGTGCTTTCTTCAAGGGAGAGAAAAATGCTAATATTTGCACTGAATGCTTTTGATTCAAATGCACAGTAACAACATCCATGAGCATATATTTTATATGAATGCATGCACATGAACTTAATGTGACTCATGAATGTACTCTTAAATGTATTCTTGTGCAAAAAAAAAAGTGTTGACTATTTTTCATATCCCATGGTGCCATTTAAGATATAGCAAATGGAAATGGACAGCTAAGGGATATACTAGGTCACACATCATCACAGAGAGAAATGAGAATACAAGTGACAGAGAAGTAAGACAAAAGCTACATCCAGCAGCAGCTACTAACAAAACTGAATGACTTTTAAACAAAGTAATGGTAACAATGTGCCCTTGTAATATTAATGCAATATATGGAGAAGTTTTACAGTTTTTCAGGAAGGATGAAATTACTCCTAGAAAATTAATATCTGCAGGTTTATGAATAAATGATGGATGATTAGAATAAAACCATCACTATTAATCACAGACCATTCTCCTTGACCGACTGGGTAACAAAGTACTATTAGAAAATTGTAGAAGCTGTGTTTTTGAACTAGTACATTGTTTACATAAATGTGAGGTTGCTAAACATTGAGAGTCATCACCAAAGACTTGATCTCAGCCACAGCTAAGGCAGAAGGTTGCTACTTAAATAGGAGGATTTCCCTCTTAAGTAAGTGATCCTTGCCCACAATGTCAGTTGCAGTGGCACAATTCATGAACAAATATGAACACTTCACCTGTATAACAAGGTATCAGAAAGGTTTTTTTTTGCTTTTCTTTAAATATTCCCTGTACACTTTTCTGCTGCACTTGTTATTTCATGCTAAAACCAGGAGATTTTTGTGTGAAATGGTGCTTTGATGTTTAAAATTAATCAGTCTGTAATAAAATTGGTTATTATTAAAATAGAGGAAGTCTGATAACAAGTTCTATTTCTCATGGTTTAAATGACAATGTTTACATTCCCAATTCTTAAGCTAGTTGCAGATACAAGAAAGTAATTACATGGTGTGCAGTTCATTCTGTTCTGTAGTGAAACAGTGGTTCTCTAATAGTCATGATCTTCAGCATGACTAAGGAAAGTAAGTGGGATATATTTCATGTTGGGGATAATACCGTTCACTTTCATTAAATACTCTGACATCTTGTCCAGCAAGTTTCTTTAGGGCAGGAAATGGTTTATTCTTTATTGGAAGCAGAGGACAAAACTACCACCATGTAACACTACAGATGTTGTTTTATTCATGAGAGGACATTATAATGATTAAAAGATTCACATTAGAATGAAACTTCAAACTCTGAAATTAGTTTTTGAACACTAAAATTTTAGTTGAGGTATGGGTTCTTGTATTTGGTAAATCTGGATTTCTGGTTTTAAAGAATAAGAGAGCCTCCACACTACATTAAGAAAAAGGTTTGAATTCTAAAGTGTGTAAAATATGAGTGCCATTGTGAAGTGTCATGGATGCTTTAGACCAATGGTGGGATCCATGCCATCAATTGCTTTAAAAGACTCAATTTGTTCTTTAAGCCAATATAGTGTGAGGAGTTTGAAAACCAAAACACTTTAATCAAGACATTAATTGCATGAATTCCCCTTTCTGTGTGAGAGAGCCCAGAATCCAGAAGAAAAGTGGGACAGATCAGCACAATAATTCCAGTTCTGCATTATGTAGACCTGGGAAAGGGTTTTAGGGTTCCTTCAGAGTCTCTCAGGTTCTTCCTTTTCTAATGAGTTCCCTATTTATAAGAATGGAAAGGGAATACTTCCTTGGTGGCCAGTCCATTCAAATTGCACTAATGTTGTCTATTTTGTGGTCTCCTTTTTTAGTGCTCAGTATCTTCTTGTTCAGGACACTTCTGAAATTTTGTTCTTGTGGTAGACAAGTTGTTCATTCAGTTTGTCTACGAACCTGAGTACACAAAAACTGTTCAATGGTATTTCTGTTGTTTGGGACAGTGGTCAATCATATTTCTCCTACTTCTATCCAAAAGCTGGATAGGATAAGCAGTCCTTGTTGAACTGGGAAAGAACTTATTCCACTGATATAAGAATAACTATGCAGTACAGTGTGTGCTATGTACATCTAATTACTGCAGAACTGTGGTCTCTTGCAGTACTTGGGTGTCTCTGTGGTATTTTTGGTGTATTCATAATTTAATTAGACCAAAATTCTCTGGGGATGTGGATGTCAGAAAGTCCGAAAGAAATAAGAAAATTCAATACGTGAAATATATCTAGAAAGAGTAAAATTCCATAATTTCTTTTCCGAATGCAATCTCAAATAGTTTTTGTACAGCTGTAGATTTCATAGCCTAATTTCAGTTCAGCTACAACAGAATAAGTATGAAAGAGGTAAGTAGTAAAATAAAATATAGCGTTGTATTAAGTAGTGAAAAAATGTTTATTAAACTAGCCTAGAATCAAGGTGATCATTCTACTTTTTGTTTGTTTGGTTGGTTTTTTGGTTTTTTTTTTTTTTTTAATTCCAAAGAATTAGAAAGAATCCTCTAAACAGAATGTACCAATGTGCAGAAAAAGCAATTGAATGAGAATTTTTAACAAATTTGGTGTAGGTCTGAAAATAAATCTCAGTTATGCACAGAATTTAGATTTGTGCAGTCCATGCATTTAGCACAAACTATATAATATGGTCTCATTTTTTTTTATGCATGCCTATCTTCCAAAATTAGATAACCACAGCAAAACATGTTTCCAAATATACAGCCTCCATTCACCTCCCCTGCTCTCACTAGTTGAGTTTGCACCAGGTCAGCACAGAACAGCCTACTGTTCAGAGTACTATTGCTCTAATTCCAGGCAAAATTCTGTTTTGAACTTAAGAAATTCTTTAAAACATGAGTTCAATGTGTAAAGCAATGTACATTTATATATGGCAATGTCACTTTTCTTGGTTATACCATGCCATGTGCCTTGTTCTTTCTTTCTATAGAGGGTGTTGTAATATTGTATTTTGTGTGGTGTATCTCAATGCTCCAGCTGGCATATTTTTCTACTTAATGTTTTATTTAAGAATGTTTAATTTGCTGATATTTAAAAGCATTAAGACTTCTACTAGAACATATCAGCTAAAATTATTTTCTTATTGCTTTTATCCTTTAATTAATGACTTGGAACATACTTTTAAACTCCTTAGCTCTAACAATTAGCTGTAGAAAGGGTAAGTGTTATAGTCTCTGAAGATTTCAGATGGTACAATGGTGAATTTTAAAGACTAGTTTTTCTTCTTGCTTTACTGATACAATATGTACCTTCAGCTACAAATCAGGTCTCCTCCAGAAGTTTCTGGAGACTTGCAAAAAAGTAGGCTCTGAACTTCCTAAGTCTGAGAATGATCATAGATGACATATGGGTGTCTTAGCTTACCTGTCAGTGACTTACCTAATAGTTGAGAAATTAGTTTGTTATCCAGTTCTTCTGAATAGTTATTGGAAAACAAATTTAAGTTATAAAGAAGCCATATACTTTAAAATAAGAATAATTGCTGAAGCAACTGCCGCAGGTTAAGGGACCAAGTCAGGTTGTGAAATATACATACATAGTGTGATTTGAGATCTTACCTCTCTATGTTATCACATCAGCCTTCCAGCTGTTGTTTCATAAGGTCCATGTTATGGCTGCCAGACCTGTAGAGACATTTCAAATATACCTCACTGCATCCAAAATTGTACTAAATTCCTGTATTTAGGTACCTGACTTGTTTGCTTTTTGATAGTAGTCATGTTCATTCTCTTCTTTTTCTGGTTCAATTTTTCAGTCAAAGTATGAAGTTATTTAGCTCATTCTCAAAGCCAAGCACCTCCTTTTACTTTCATAAAGATGTTGAAATAGAGCAGATGTACATATCTGATCTTTCCTGACTTGTTTGTCCTATGATGAAGTTTTCCTTGCTCCAGAATTTCCCAGCAACCTCAGTGGTCTAAGACTCCTGAAGATCATTTCTCAATAAAAATCAGAGTGAAAAAGGCATTGCCTACCTAGGCCTTTTCCATAAATTTTGTCAGATTACCTTCTGTGTCTTTCATCAACCAGTCCACGTTTTCCCTCATTTTTTTTGTTGTTTTGATTTTTTTGTTTTATTTTTTTGCTTCTGATAAACCCATCTATCAACGATGTTGTTCTTGCTCTTCACATAACCTGCCAGATTTTATACCAGGTGAGTTTTGATTTTCCTTCCCCTATACCTGACCACTCAGAGTCTGTATATCTCTGTACCCAGTTCTTCCTGGGTGAGTTAAACCTTCATCAACATCTTGTATGCTTCCTTTGCTGTCTGAGTTTTGCCAAGAGTTCCTTATTTACCACCAGGAACACTGCCAAGGACCCACTGCCATGTTTACTTGACTTTCTGTATTTTTGGGGTTGGAGAAAACAATGCTGGAGAAACATTAATTGGTGTGGGTGTGTTAGAGATAACATCGGAAGTTTCAAATTGACTTCAATAATTTTGAGGATACTTAATATCCAAATAATTGACATGCACACCATAGTCCTCTTGAAGGGAATTAGAATTTTGTTTGTAGTTTCATTTCCGAGTCTGATTTTGAATAGCAGAGATTTCATCCAATAATATGTCTAGTGTGAGTGCACAATTACTTGAGGCTTTTTCCTCTGTCATTAAAGTCTATCTGACAGTCAGTTTCCATTATAAATTATTTATGTTTGCAGTGGAAGATGTATCTGTCATGTCTTCAAATATTATATCCAAACTATGAGAAAATCAGAATTTTGAAAGGGGTGTAGAATTTGAGAAAGGATTTGACTCTCTTAAAGACTGCTGATAGACATGATTTTAGCAGTAATATATTGACTTCTCTCTTAGTCTTGAGGGGATAATCTGTTAGGTCAACAATTCAGGTTCAGTTCTAGGAATATCACTGTCTTTGTAACCAATGACATTTTCATTGGCTGCCCTAGGAAAGACTAATCTATCTGTGATGGAAAAAAGAAAATGACAACTGGTTTTAATTCTTGTAAAATCTGATGATGGACACATTATGGAGCCAATTTTTTTTTTATGATTGGAAAATTATGATTCTGACAGTTATTGCTTGTTGGTCAGGTACAGACAGCTCTGCTATTTATAGCTGCCAGTTAAATATAATATCATTCCCCACAAAAGATATTATTATAATTTTTCTGAAATCTCATTCTAGGATTTTTTTTATTTTAATTTATTTCAGTCTGACATCTCTATAAATGTTGAAAATAAATTCTCTTCTGACCTTGACTTTCTGAATGTCTAAGTTTCTGGTTAGGAAAGAGATTGCAGAGGAAGAGTACAGAGTTGTTTCCTACAGGGTTTATCAATGAGTACTATTCAAACTGATAGTACAAAACATTTGTTTAAATTGCTGGCAGAAAATACATAAGGGTACCATTCAGTTCTAGACTGCACATACATATGCTGTAGATGCTTACAAGTAGGCACAGCAATGACTGTGTCAATATACAAAGAAGATGTATGTTTACATTGTAGTTATTGGACTAACAGGTCTTGATTCAAGTGCACACACATAAAACTAGCATTAATTGAGATATTCAGGAATACCCTGTGTGGTTAAATTGTGACTCAGGAAATCTGTAATTTCAATAACTCTCATGCATATAACAATCCTAAAAAAAGGTCTCAAACACATTTAAGTGGTCAGGTTAATCAACTATTTCTTTTGGCCAGATCAAGAAGATCTGTAATGCTGAGAACACATTGTATAAACATTTAAAGTTATATCTTAATGCATATGCACACCAATTAAGCCAACCAGTTTCTTCAAAGACATATTTATTTTAGTGTATATGCTAAGATATTAGATATTACTAAATATGTAATATTTAAGATATCTTTCAATTTCAGATATCTAGTTATGTTTGTACATATATTTAAGTTGTAAATACATATACACATGGAATGCATGAAAAGAGCCCTGAGGGACGGTATTGTTTTTTCTGTAAACTAACAAAGCAAGCAAATTCCTCAGATAATATAAAAATAGGCCAAAGACCAGTATTGTGGTAAAACTCCATTGGAATAAGCTAATACATATATATTACACATAATATGGTGTGGATTATATATATATATTTAATTGAAGCTAGTTTTCTCAAAACTTTCTATCACTTCTAAGGGTAATCTAAACAGATCTTCACTGACTATTCAGATACCTAATTTCCATTGAAATCAGAAGTCATGTGCTCATATACCTTTTTTACTTACATAATTGAGGGTTGTAAATGAGAACTGAAGCCCTGGCTCTGCAGAGTGAGAATAATAGCATTGCTTTATCTCAGAGACCTGTGAAGGGACACATATCATGAGTTGTATTAATGAGTGCTGTGAAGCACTCAGATGTTGAAGTGAGTGCCATAAAGGTCGATATGAAAATTATTAGTCCCATCTTTAAACAAGACCACATAGTGTAGACTAAATAATGGTAACTGGTGCCAACTATGCAGTAATGAAGAATAAAAAAAAAGCATGGTAGTTTCTTATTAAATGATCATAATTTAGAATGTATAAGAGTAGAAACATATCTTTTGTTGGGAGGTGTATAAGAATGGGTGGTTATGCGATTAAAGATGAACTGCAGTACATATAAGTTAGGGAGAGCAATTACACTCTGTGTGCATGTGTGTTCATGAGCGCATATTTGTATCCTCTCAATTCTGTCCTTTTCTCACACTTCGGCGTGTGAAAGAATGACCTCAGTGCAGTCCTAATTTGTCACTTTCCATTTATAAAGGCTCTCTCTGTCTTTGTTATATATGGACACAAGAGGTTCCCAGGATTGTAGATGATGAGGATCCAGGGATAAGACTCTAAGAAAGGACTTTTGCTTTAGAATTCTCAGTGCTAAAGGCACAAAATCAATAGGATACTTAAAACAAGAAAGGAAATCTTAATGCTGTGTGCTGTGATTCTTGTTAGTTTGTCCTTTCCTGATAAGAAATAATAAACATTCTAGACAAAGATACAGTACTGTATATTATATTAGAATAAGTCTCAGGTTGTAAGTTAGTATTCAGCAAAACACTGAATCATGCATTAATATATTAATCTAACTAGTTGTCAAAATCTGAACCCTGAATTTTAGAACTCAAGTGGCCAAACAGCAGCATATCAAGATTTGCATTTTTTATTTATACATCAACACACATTTTGGTGAAAGGAGTTTACAAGTAAAGTCGCTAAACATGAAAAAATATTCTTCCTAGAAGTGAGTTGTAAGCAAAGACAAGAAATTAAAAGTAATAATTTAGCAAACAGTGAGAGAGAAAAATAAAGAAAACATAGAGAGAGATAGTTAAATACTTTCCAATAATTTCTACTACAAGTTTAACAAATTTTTGGTAAGAATTTTAGGCAGGGTTTGCAAGTAAGCATAATGCTATTATATTCACATATTTATCATTTAGAATAAAAATATACCTACTTTCACCCCAGTAGTTCAATTATGATCAAGTTATTGATCAATTCCTTGTTACTTTTCAGTAGTAGTTGAAGTAGTAGTATTAGTAGCAGTATTTTATTATCTTAAAATTGTATAAGTAGCAGTGTTTCACATTAAACCATTAAAAATTCTGTATTTTAAATAACAGCTTTCAGAACTCATAGGTCTGAATATGGGCAACTGGGATACTTTTACTGCTTTTATCTTTAAAAATTCACGACAAGAGAGAAAACCTGTGCACAAAGAAGAAAGAGAAGAAGAGGAAACATATTATATTTATTAGACTGTCTTGCTTCATTTCTTTCTCTTTTTAATGTGCCGCGGGATCTCTGGTTGCAGTCTGATGCCTTGTCATATTTTATTAGCCCAGGGTTTCTAATTCAGTACTCTCATCTTTAAAGCTGTCATCAGGTGATATAATATTTATTTTTCAGAATTTCATTAGATTTTTCCAGGCTTGGTGAAGTGTCATTTTTATTTTTCAAAGACAGTGATTAAGAAAAACCATTGACTAAAAAAAAAAATCACTTAAGTTCCTACATAAATTTTTGTTTAATAGGACCCACATACACTATATTTTTGAATCGTTAATCCTGCTGCCACTTAAATTGAAGCAATCAATGTCTCAGTTTATTCCTCTGACAGCCAATCAAAGTTATGGTTGCACTTTTCAGGGTTAGACTCTTCTCTGACCCATAAGTGTCAAACAGCAATGACAAATTTGTTTTTTTCTGATCTGTTCAGATAAATATTTCATTCAATCTACATGGAGTATTAATTTTAATGGTTATCTTTACAGCATTATTTTTCAGCACCACTGTCCATTTAGTGTAGTGCTTTGCACTATTTAGACACATTGCATTCTGAATATGATTCAAGTTGTCTGTTCTGTTTTTAAGAGCCACAACTTTGGATGAGTCTAATGAAAAGATGATTTTCATAGACTTATATGTGAATTCTACCAGCATCAATCCTAAAATACATTTAGATCATATCTTTAGCCCTAAACCTTTAAGCTAGAATACACCTGTGGAAAAAATAAGTAATGCATCATTTCAAAAATTACTATTAAGTAAGTCTTCATAAAATATTTAGCAGATCTTATAATTAAAGCACCAAATTGAGTGCATCATTCAAAGTAAAATGGTAAACGTTTTTTTCCCTGCTGCT
Organism: Alaudala cheleensis; assembly: GCA_013398995.1. Lineage (NCBI taxonomy): Eukaryota > Metazoa > Chordata > Aves > Passeriformes > Alaudidae > Alaudala > Alaudala cheleensis. The sequence continues at coordinate 144,814 of VWYE01007588.1, forward strand.
GTTGTGAAGTCCTAAGCAGTGTAAGGAAAACAAATAAATACTAGTGAAAACTGCTAATAAATGTGAAATTATTATAATTTGGAAATAAGAATTTAAGAAATCAAGAAAGATTATTCAGTCCATGAATAATTTAAGTGTTTTTTACTTTAAAAGTGAAATAGGTAGACTTTCCATGTTGTTTCTAAGCTTCCTCTTATTGTTTTGGTTACAACCTTTAAAAAATGACATTACTGACTCCCAAGAATGTCCACTTCAAGTTAACTGTCTCTTCTATCATAAGGAACAGTGCTTTAGAAAATTATTGGAATAAAATGGTCCTACATTAAAATGAGCTGCTGAAGAAAGTGGTATAGTCGTTGGCAAATGCACCATTTGTGCTGACATTGTATGGAACATTCATACAGCAATGAAAGATCCTGCTGCTTGCTTAATTAAGTGGAGAACATTATGATCGTTCTTAGTTCACGGCGCAGAACTGCAGAATTCTCATACAGGAAGCATGCTATATCTCTCATTAAACATCTACTGGAAGAGACAGACCGAATTTTAGGGTGGTTTCTGACTTATGAGAAGCATTTTTAAAATTTTCTTAAAGCACATGTACCAGAACATATTGGTACTAAATACACAATTTAAAACTATTCAATGGTCCCTCTTCAGCCTCATCAAATAAATCCAATATATTATAAAAAATTGTCACTGGACTGGAAAATTTAGAAACTAGGACACACATTGTGAATTAAAATGTGTACATTTGAATTTTTCAGGATTTTTTTTAATTGTATTACATTTGTGATTTGCCCTGAGTTCTCCCAGCCCTCTATATTACCCCTACAACTGCTTGACAAATAAATATTTTCAGTATTTTACAGATTTTTTTAATACATTTTTTAAAGTTTCTAGTTATGTGTAAGGAAAACAGCTTTAGAAAACAAAGTTCTTTATGGCCAGTGAATAATTTTATAACTTTTTCAAATACTATTTTTGATTCATTCCTACCATTTCAGACATCCAGATGTGAGTGAACTGAAAAACATCACTGCTACAGGAAGGATTAAGTGATATATTCAATGATTATGGTAGTATCTTCAAAGAGATATCTTGTAAAAAATCCTACTTGTCTCAATCCTGCAGCATCTATATCACAATACACTGTAAGTATTGGTTTCAGTGAGTAAATTCTCCTCAATTTATTTTTCCATTATTTGTACATGTTCAAAACAATGTCCTCAGTAGGACTGGAAAATTATTGTAAAAATGTTTTCCTATTACAAAAAAAGAAGATGTTTGTTCAGTAAAATGTTAGTTACATAAATCCAAGTGCATCCAAGTACTTTTACAGTCTGTACTGCAATTGTGCCTGTCAGTAGGATAATATTAGGCTTTTTGTTGGAAATACTGTCTTGGTAATATCTTCAGGGCATGAAAATTCTCGTCGATTGTCTTTTATAAACAAAACTCTGTTATACTCTGCTGCAAAACAAGAATCATGAAATGAGGTATATGACCTTACAGCAGTATTTTTGACTGCATCTCATTTCTTATTAAGCCATACCTAACCAGTTGTCAATCCTTCACCCTTCTGCAGCTAGTGTATTTAAAAGGAGCAAAGAGTTTCTACTCTCTAAGGGTTTAATGTGTTCTACAAGTCTTATTTTAATGCAGACAGTCTTGTGAAAACTTGAATAATGTCCTTCTTAAAACACACCTTTTTGATTTCTGCTACAGAAGGCTACATTTAGATTGACAGATTAAATGGCACTGAGACCTATTGCTGTGGGACAGCCTGAATTAATTCTGTTAAACACATTCCAAAATAGGGTGGATTTACACAAGTGTCTGCTGGGATAATGTTTCTTTAAGACAACTCTAAACTCATGGAAAATATTGACTGGGAGAACTGGACTAAGCAGAATCCCTGACAGACACTCTTCTAACCTTTGAAGAGTGTGTGTATGCTTAAGTTCCTGTACTGGGCAACATTCCCTGTCAATGTTTATCAGTGGTATCTGATGACATAAGTGAACAGTTAGCATTTTAAAATACACAATTAAAGTGAGACACAGAGCTTTGAAGATTAGTCTGTTGTCAGCTGGTTTTAAGGCAGCAGATTTTCTCTTAGGAGAAGCAAAATAGGAGAAGCAAAAATAGTTTTTGCAGTATAGTTAAAAGCCCATGGATTTTTTTTTTTTTAGAGGTTGCATAATAAAAGTAAAAAAAAAAAAATAAACTTATCATAAAAAAAAAAAGTTTTGTTTCAGGTTGAAAATAGCTGAACACAAGCATCAGGGGCCTGAAGAGGATAGGAAGAAGTTCCAGCTGAAATGCAAGACAGACTCCATATGGGAGAATGCTTGAGGAAGAGGAGGTAACATGAGTTATTTTTAGGTTTATAAAGACACTTTTGTTGTTTACAGAAGTATATCAAAATGGTAACTCAATAAGACTGAGTTCCCATTTGGGGGATATTTCATGTTGCCTGGTTCAAATAAAATTCTGCTTACAGTTGTATCTCAGTAAGGACACTGATTAATGGGTGTGCTGGTGGGAAGCACCAGTAAAACTAGCAGTTCTTGTGTTTGTGCATTTCAAAAAGTGGACAGAGGTAAGACCATACTGTGCTTCAATCAGACCTGGTCTAATCTGGAATGTCACTTGCCCATCCCACTGTGCACTGATGGAATGGATCTTCCAGTCTGTTGCTTCACAGTAGGATGTTTGCATGGAAACCTGGTGAGGAATTTAAGGATGAACGTACAATGATCTGGCAATGTATGCACTACATATCTGAGTGGAGGAGCTGGCAAGTACTTTCTAATGCAGTTTACATCGAATAACACCAAACAGAGATACACAGGGTTTTTTAGAGACGGGACAGAGGATTCATTTTGCACTGAAGCACAAAAGAACGTTCAGTATTCCTCTCAGGCCAGAGGGCAGGAGTCAGTGTACTAGACAGCCAGTCCTTATAGACAAAATGACAGATAAAAAACATGACATTTTTACAAAATAAGATTTCAGAAAAGAAGAACATGGGAAATTATAGTAGTTTTAAATAATTCCATAAACACAAATAAACCCCGATCTTAAATATTTACCTTCCTTTTTTAACAAGGCATAGTTATTTAAAACCCTTAAAACAATAGGCTGTCACTTAGGTAATGAAGGGATTCTTTTTTCCTGTACCACTTAATTGAAATGTACCTACAAATGTAAAATGAAACACAGAGGATATTAAAATACTGCAAATAAACCTGCACTAATGTACTTAGTATATGATTTTTGTACCACAAATGACACATGTGCAAAAGAAGTATAATATATAATGGCAATAGCAAAAATAGATATTTAAAAGAAATGTAATACTTATAGCCATTAACAATAAGTACATTTTTACGTTGAGAACTTTGAATGCTGAGTTATTTACTTATGCTAGTGATCCAAATAATGATGACTTTCTGTTGTCTTGCTCCAGGAAACCATGTGAGAGATCTGGATGCCCAAATGCCTATGGGCAACGAGAGATTGCCTCAGATCTCAGAAATATTACCATGTGAAATTGCTTCCTCATCGATGTCTTGCTCCTCTAAACTTATTCTTCCCTTCTTTTTGCCATGTTAGTATTACAAAAGGTGCCTTAGAACAGTTGAAAAAATTCTAATATCATTCTGAAATTAAATAGATACATGATCACCAGGGTTCTTCTCTTTATGTTCATTCGCTTTATGTTTTTACTTAAAACAGAAACTAGAATTTTTTTGTCCATTTCATTCAATTTATCTTTCTATAATATAATTTTTACAGATGAAAACAACACAAACCGTGACTTAATATTGAAAACATAATGTAATGTGTTGTATAGATTTATAAAGAAGCAGACATTTCACCCAATCAATTAAAAATATTATTGAGTATTTTAATGTATAAAATTATTTTACCTATAATCCAGGTATATATCTAAACAGACTCAACAGTGTCTTCCTTCTCTGGCAGAACTACTGTACAGAATTGTAAATTGCTTTTTTATCTCTGTAAATATATGTATTCTATACATGAAAAGCTGAATCAAAGTAAAATCAGTAAAATATATTTCAATCAATGAAAGAAGATATTTTCAATTTTAACTGAAATGTTAATACTTCTTTTAAGGTGGAAACTCTGGATGCCTTCTACCTTCAAGCTTTTTCTGTCTTTATTTTCATCTTTGAGGTACAGAAAGGTCCTGTGATGGGAATAGTGATGTACTTGGAGTTATATTTTAGGCTGGGGTCCATGGGGCAGAACAGAATGTGCCCTTTCATGTAGTTAGCTACTGCCTGTGTGCTTTCACACACTCACTTTGGCATCCTACGATAAGGTAGATTAAAAATAAAATCTTACTATTCTTTTTTTTTTCCCCATTGGTTGTTTGGGTTTTTTTCATGAAATCTTTGTGTGAAAAAAATTGCTTGCTAATAGAAATTATTTAATCCCCCAAAAATTCTCTCTTTGTCAGTCTTTTCTAGATACCAGATCTTCTCTAATGTCTTAATTATGTTACCTTTTTTAATTATGAAGACCAGTGGAAAAAATAGTAAAATGAATTTAAATATGAATAATTAATCAGATTTTTATTTCATTAACAAATAGATTTGGAGTGGATTTACAAGATTCTTCATAAGGACAAAATAATGTCAAATTACATTTTCAATGGCATGCTCCGTTTTAATAGCTGTGAAGCCTTTGATCTTGTTTTCATCTTATCAATAGCTGTGGTATTTGATAACAATATTTTGTAAGAAACACTCTTCGTAGAAAAGTGTATTTTGATGCCTTTTAAATATTTTATTTCATTTTAAGTTAAGGCTTTTCAAATATCTTCTTCCTGAAGAAGACAGAATTAATTTATTTGTTTGTTATTATGAACCTTTTTGGATGGAGTATTAGCTGTAAAATCCTAATACCACATCAAATAAGACATGAAATGTTCTTAAAAGGTCTTCAAGACACCGTCTTCTCTAGAGGTTACTATTCTATGCTTAAATATTTGTTTTGATCTGCCCTATTGAAATTTTCACTGACACCTGTTCTTTAACCACTTTACATAATATCTTTCCATTATTCATTACCTCTATGTTTGGAAATATTTTCAGCAGCATGTTTGCATTATAGCTGTAGATAATCTGATTTAAAGCAGTTTGTATTTTGTTACTGAGGGTAAGGCTGATCTATAATGATCACCCACTATTTTTGTGACTACCACTACTGTGCCTTTTTGTTTTCTGGTAATACCTTTACCCTAGGACAAAATTTACACACCTTCACTGGCCTTTATTTGGCAGTCCACAGGTACCACATAAGTGCCAGGGGGAGAAACAAGCAAATCAAAAAACAAAGAAAAAAGAAAAAAAAAACCAAAACTCAAACCAAAACTCCATAACCCATAAAAATGCAACCCTAAAGTTTTTAGTTAGCACATATCTGATAATTAGAAGCAATATACACAGGCAATATATGAATATGCAGTAGATCATGAGAAATGTTACTTTACTACCTGCAAAGAAGGCCCAAAAAATCAAAAAAACCAAAAAACAAAAACCAAAAAAAACCCCAAAAAAACCCCAAAACACAAACACTCTTGCTAATTGTCTTTCTGTTTTATATTTTCCTATTCAGTACAAATTTCAGGATCACTGCAGCTTGAATTTTCTTTGTCTTACTAGATGGACTGCCAGGAAAAACATAATTAAAAGGGGCTGGCCAGTAAGTTTCTGTCTTACAATCAATGGCAGTACCACTTAGCATTAAGTGACTAACATGACCTGCAATGGTTTTGCCACAGGTTTATCAACCCCCTGAGAACAAACAGTTTGAGCAGCAAATTTTCTTCTCTTTAGATGGTTTAAAGCAAAATTTCTCTGAATTAAAAGCCTTAGTGTTCTGTACCATGACAGAGAAAGACTCCTGCAGAGGACAGTTCAAGTAAATTATGTTAGTTGGCTACATCCCAGTGAGACAGAAGAAAAACAAGCTAACAATGCTTATTATTTACATAGGTAGTGAGGCTCTCGTGTTACCAACATCTGGTCCTCAGAAAGACAGGAGTGGGACTGATATCAATGGAATTTTATCAACAGATAATACGTCTCCAGTGTAAATTACATTTTTTTTCCAGCGTCCCTTTGTGAATTCTAGAACAGAACACAGACGGTCACTTTTACATATCTTAAAAAACACCCGAACAAAAATATGCCCAGAAAGTTTTACTTCTAATAAAGCTGCCCTAACTTTGAAGTGTCTGCTTCAATGCTTATACTTCCAGATATCTCATTTAGTTCCATCATTTGTATTAAAAACTTACCTAACTGTGGTATGTTATTAGTATATTTATCTGAGAAGGAAGAAAATGAAAGAGACACTTTTGCAGAAGTTTTCTTGTTGTTGTTGAGAATTTTACAAGGATAATATTAGTGTATTTACTCATTTAGTATAAATTTTATTCTGTAAATATATTTTCTCTTGTTTATTGATACTTCTAGCATCCTTTAAAAAATATTTCAACTTCAAGCCATAAAACATGACTTTATATAATAGCTCTTCTTGACATTAGTTTACTTGTGGTATATGTAAGGAGAATGGGTGGAAAATGGATGATAATTTCTGTATCAAAAGTAAGATATATAGGAATAGATAAGAACTCAAAAACAGCTTTGTAAAAAAAATAAGTTAAACAGGAACAAGTAGATTAAACCATGGTCTGTTATAAACTGTTGTGAGAATGCACAAGTTGTTTTGAAGGGTAAGAAAATTTTGGAAAGGTTCTGATAGATGTAATTACTGACCTCTAAAAAAGGTGCTGAGTTGCAGACTAGCAAAGAAGAAAAATCTGTAGATGTCACCAGAACTAGAAATCAGGTCTGCAGCTTCCATTAGGTAATTTCTGAATTTTGGTTGCAAAATAAGTAGTTGGATTCCAAAAATTTTCTGCATGGAAAATCAAGCACCAAAAGAAAGTCAAGAGGAAGATATCTATGATTGGTTTCTCTTCCACTACAAACTACTTTACAAAGGGTTTTCTCAGAAAGTGAGATTACCTGTGGTGAGAAGGGAAAGAAGGTTCATTATGTTAAATAGAAATCCATTCTAGCTTTGCTTTTTAAAGCTTGGAACTTTGTGATCTAAAAGCACCTCAGTCTGCATAAAGTTTTAAAACATTATATGTACAATATATATATAAATTTATATGCCATATTTTACAATATTTTAGTCTGAGAGGGAAGCAATTTAATTATTTCCATAAGAAATTTACATTTTATTTAGATTTGCAGAATGGTGTCTAATCTTTAAGAAAATATAAAACAACAAGGAAGAAGTCTCACCCACCAGTATAGGGGATGTATAAAGACTTTAGCAGAAGGAAAGGCTCTCTGTTCTCTTTTTCCCATTATCATTAATTTATTAATTTGTTTTGATAAACAATTTGTAGCATGAACAACTTAATGAATGAGCTTCCAGAAGCAAATGGCTAAACATTTATTACACACAAGTAATGGCATTTCCAGTTTACATGATATAGAAGAGATCAGTCAGGGGCAAATCTCTAGTGGGTTAGCTTCAGAATAATCATTGAGTTTTAGCCTATTTTAGCTATGGCATGTACATTATAAAATGCACTGTAGGAATAAGCAGTGTTCATGTATACCACATCAACCAGCCCAGAGGCTAAGAAGCCAAAATTGGTGTTTGATGTTTACACACAGAATTGAATAAGAAATGTACTTACTGTACTAATGGGTTTAAACTAAGATTCCCTATTAATAAGTCATACTGTCGTACATAGCCTGGGGAGACACTAAACTGCAATATAAATAATATTTGCTTTACAAATGTAATCACTGATGAATAATGGAAGTATGGAAGATTAAATATAATGGAACAATATACTGTGCATCTTAAAACCAAGAAGATCTCTGACTTACCTAAAGAACTCAAAATTTAAATTGATTTAATGAGTTTTGAAAGTATTTATTGAATACTTGCAAGATTTCATAGCCTTGGTGTACAGTATGTATGTGTAAAAAAACAATCATGAGACCACAAAACAGCTTTGTGTCTGTTCTTACTTAATCCCTGTAGGCAGCTAAGCACCACAGAGATGCTCATTCACTCTCCAACAGTGGGATGAGGAAGGGAATGAAAAGTGGAAGAATGCAAAACACATATGGGTTGACACTAAGGTAGTTTAATAGCTGAAAAAAAAAAAAGCCATGAATACATGCAAAGACAAATAAGGAATGAATTCACGCCTTCTCACCGACAGCGTTCAACATTGTCCAGGAAAGCAGAGCTCCATCTTGTATAACGATTGCTTGGGAGGACAAATGGCATCTGGAAATTCCTGTAGCTCTTACAGATGAGCCTGACCTCACATGGTATACAATACCCCTTTTTTTTGTTGGAGACACCCACCCCATCTCTGCCTCCTCCCAACTTGCTGTGCACTCCCAGATTCCTCACTGGTGGGGCAGCTTGAGGAGCAGGATAGGCCTTGATGCTGTGCAAGCACTGCTCAGAACTAAACCACTGATGTCTTATCACCATTGTTTTGGTAACAGACCCAAAGCCCAACTCCATATGACCCACCATGAAGAAATTCAACTCTATCTCAGCTAAAATCAGGACAGGTTGGAAAGATAAAATTATCAGAAAATTATTCTTACTTTGTGTTGTTATACAGATTCAGAATTCACATAAACATGCATACTCTACAGTAACTCTCAAGTTGTTCTATTTGCAGTTCAGTCTGGCTTGTGTTGCCTTTTGCCCAACCTGGAAATGAAACTTGAGATAATTTTAGTAAGGAAGTAGTATAAAAGAGGATCTTTATTTTAAGGCCTTCAGAGGCAGTTATGGAAAGATGTCCACAAAAGTCAACCCCTACAGAGATGAGTAAATTTGAATAGGTTTTAGGAAATTAGCATAATTGATAAAAAGCACCAATTAGGGGGACAACTTGTGATGCAATTTTCATCCCAGGTCAAGCCCCTTCTCTGGAAAACCCCCCCCCCAAGCACTAGCTGTACTTTGTCCATGAAAATGTATCTTGAAGAGTTATTCTTGGCTTTTGTTCCCTGGAAGGACCAAGAAAGCACTGGGGCTTGTATACCCTGGGGCTTGGAGGTCTGGAATTTGTTTTGTATTTCTGCCTAGGGAAAGGCCATGGAAAAGCACTGGGAAAACTATAAACTATAATAATAATATAAATGCAATAAACTAAAGAGCTAAAAATACATGAGCAAAGAGTATAGAAAACATGGAAAAAAGGCAAAACCCAAACTTGGTATCACTTGAAGTGAGACCATTCCAAGAGAGATTCTGATCTGTTAAAATACTGGATTACTAAAACAAATCCAGACCACCCTCTGTGGTAGGCTACAATAGCCCATACTCAGTATCTCATGACACAAGTCTCTGCCATGCTGGAATGGTCCATATTTTCACTTAGAGTTTAGTTTAATTTATTTCAAATCCCCTATTGTCTCTGACATGTTTTCCTATTTTGCTTTCTGTGTACATGTTCACCTCTCATATCTCTTTACAGTTCCTGTTTGAGTCTAGTGTTCAGCTTCCTTCTGTCAGCAAGCATAGTCTGTTATGCCACAGTCTTGAGCATAGGTTCTATAGGTCACAAAAATTTCATCTTAAAAGAGAGATGGAATGTCACCTAAATAAAAAGTAGTAATTATCATTAATTTTCTCAGTTCTGCTTTGGTACATGTAATCAGCAGAATTTTTTCTCTTTTTTAAACTTATACAGAAGTATTTTACCTTCATTATAAAATAAATTAATCCTTTATTTGGAGATTGCCTATTTTACTATAATTATTCTTGATGAAAGGATAAAATTAAATTCTAGCACAAACTTTCTCTCTTCACCACTTTTTATTCCAAGTTCAGCACTGGTTTAATACTGCAGAATTCAAATGACATTAAAGATGAATCAGGATTATTATTCTGAGCAGCTGTTTGAGACTGGAAAAAATATCACGACTTTCAAAACCAGATCTAGATGGATTGGATTGTTAAGCAAAACAGAAAACAACTTCCATGCATGTATGCAGTGAAGATAGGAGGCCAAAGAGCTCTGTTTACCTAGCTCTAAGAAGAACCAATAAATCTGTTGATTTAGGCTTCAAGGTGCAGTATTAGATTTATTGTTAAATTCTAAAAAGTTTTGTCTGCATTACTAAATTTCTCATGCAAATCGGTTTAATCAAATTGGCAGTTTTCCAACCCTGGTATTTAAAAAGGGCAAGGAGGACCCAGGGAATTACCTGCCTGTCAGGCTCAACTCAATCCCCAGAGAGGTGATGGAGCACCTTATCCTAAAGGACATTGTCAAGCACATGGAAGAGAAGACGGTGATCAGGAGTAACTAGCAGGGATCCACCAAAGGGAAATCATGTCAAATCAACCTGATTGCCTTCTATGATAAGACAACTGGGTGAATAGATGACGGAAGAGAGGTGGATATTGTTCTGACTTGACTTGAACAAGATATTCAAAACTCCATTAAAATTTCCAGCAGGTCATGGGAGGTCACTCTATTCAGCATTAGCGAGGCCACATGTGGAGTGCTTTGTACAGCTTTGGGCTCCTCAGTGCAGGAGAGATATGGGGCTCCTGGAGCAGCTCCAGCTGATGCCTATAAAGATGATTAGGGGACGGAGGCATCTCACCTTGTGAGGAAAGACTGAAAGAGCTGGTGTTTCTTAGCCTAGAGGAGATGACCGCTGGGGATATTATCAATGTGTACAAGTATCTGAAGGGAGGGTGGCAAGAGGATGGACCCAGGCAATAAGAGGGGTGCCAAGCAATAGGACAAAAAGCAACAGGCAGAAACTGGAACACAGGAAGTTCCACTTAATATGAGGACCACTTAACTGTGCAGGTGATCATACACAGGAACAGATTGCCTGGAGAGGTTTTGAGGTCTCCCCCACAGGAGATATTGAAAAACCATCTGGACACAATCCTGTGCAAATGTGCTCTGGGATGACCTTGCTTGAGCAGTGACATTGGATCAGATGACCCACTGTGCTGCTTTCCTGACCCATCCTGTGATTTTGTGAGTCTGTGAATTCTGTGAATCTGTGATTCTCTGATGTGTTTTCTCCCATTCATTGTATATTTTGTATGTATCATATATATCACTGTTTTCAATAGACAGATATCTTTTTGGACCTATATACACTACTAAGTAAGTCTCTGGAAAAACTAGGTGTTTTCTCACCAGGTCTATGGTAACATGCACTCATTTTTCCTTTTTTTGTTGTTGTTTAAACACATAAATAGTGTTAACACTCTAAAAAACAAAAGAAAAACCAACAGCCAAGGGCCTATGCTACTGTGATTATATAAAGTTATCTAACAGTAGTATAGCATTTATGATAATTACCTAATAAGTAACAAATTAGTGTGAGAGAAGGAATTAACTATATGGGGATATTTAATGATGATATTTATTATATTTTTGAAAGTTGCATTCCTAGTATTTTGTCTGAGATATGTAGATATAAATGATGTATCTGGAAAAGTCAGAGGAAAGAACAGGTCAGATCAAGGGATAGATGTGGGACTGCTTGAGTGTGCCATGATTTCCTCCAAAAAGGTGTTCACAAACTGAAAAAAAGGCTGTCCAACTATATAGATTTGATACTTCAAAAGGTACTGGAGTGCATTCAGTGCAAATAAGAAGTCTGCCAGAGTATTTGCAGGATAGAATATTGTCCATTAGTTAAGTATACAGTCATTCATAAGCTACTAGAAATTTACCTGGACATGAATTAATTTCTGAATGCATTTACTCAATCAAATTTTGCTCAGTGTTACTCTCCCTGTAAAATCACTTGTTTTGGTTCAGATAAGGGTTAGGCTGCTTAACATTATAAGAAACATCTAAAAGACATTATTTCTGATATNAGTTTTGGTTCATATAAGGGTTATAATGTCTAAAAGACATTATTTCTGATATTAGAGGTATGGTGTACACATTTTTTGCAAGACACTGCCAAATTTTAAACAGAAACATAACAAAAATTAAAATAATAATTTTAAAAAGGAATAAGAGAGTTCCAGAGCCATGCCAGCCTCAGTTTTAGAAGCAGTGTCTACTCATGAGAGATTACCAGTGTCAATAAAACCAGAATGAATATTGAATCAATAAAGCTTATGCTTAGTCTCAAGCATTTGTTTAAAATATTCTAAGGGGAAAGCAAAACTGCATAGATTTGATCTATACTGAATTTACAAATAAATTGTAAAAGGAAACTGTAGGTTTCCATAAATACCTACATATATCTCAACTGCCTAAGGATATGTACTAGAACATAATTGCCATCCTCCTGGGTAATTTTTTTTCCCTTTCTGTTCATGAATGATTAATAAGCATCTTTAGATAAATCAGGTATTTACTGCTTAAATGGTATTCCTCCTGAGGGGAAGGAGTTACAACTACAAATATATATGTATTTCCTCATAGAAAAAGTAAGACAAAATAAATAAGAGAAACTTTGATAATTAACCAATTTGATGTTGAAGAGATAGCAGTGTTAGCTACAACATTTCAAGCTTCATTGCATTGACTTCCTAAATCTTGTTCTGCTACTTCTCTGGGAAGACCAACTGAAAAAAATAAGAATTGTATGTCTGAGTTTGAGCAAAACTCCAGGTTTTGCTCAAAAGACAAAAAAGCATGAGAAGTCTTCCATTGTGGTTGAAAATTTTAGATATTTTCTACAGCTAGAATATTAACCTGGCATGTCTGTTTACTCACCCTCTTTATTAACTGTACTTTATGCATTTGAAGGCATAAATAAGTACATAAAACTTGGGGGTTTTTTCCACAGGAATCCTTACAAGAGCAATCTCATAAGTTTAGCTGGAATTACAGATGCTTGTTGCAATAAGTTTACATGTGTGTATAGAAATGTGAATAACTGTTTGATTTTCCTTTGATTTGCTTGTATGTGCATAACTTATGTGTGCATTTTGAGACCTTTATGTGTGCTAGAAAACCTTTGATGTCATCAGCAGTTATTGGAAGACTTTTCTGTTACCCTGGTTTGTACAATACAAACTCTTCAAGGGAATGCAGTGGTTTAGCTTTAGAACATTGAGAATGTGCTACTGCTAAGGTACTGACTGCTTAAGGTGACCCAGAGACTGCTTTACAATTTTGGCATACTCTTAGAAAGAATAGAATGTCATTTTTACTGTCAAGAGTTGCTAAACCACCAAAAAGGAAAAAGAAAAATAAAAGAAAAAAAAAATCAAACTAGAGTAAACTAGTTTGCAGATACTTTCTTAATAATGCTCAAAATAGTAAACACCTATATGAATAGTTGTAAGAGAGTAGTGGTGCAGAAATGAAAGAAAATCTGCTTATTCTATTTACAGGAAGTCCTTAGCAAGTATCTCACAGACTTTCTTGTTTTAACAACCTGCTGTGTTTTTTTTTTTTATGAGGTAGCAATTGGGGTTTCTACTTACATCTTCCAGCTTGAACTGTTTTTAATGTTCATCAATAGACTCATTCATTTAAAACAGATCTTCTTGAAGAGCAGATGTCATAGAATACACTCAGGATCACTTCTCAGAGTGAATATTCAAGTAGAATTGAATCTTAAATCACATCCATTCTCCCATTATTTTTGGCAGAGTTTGTAAATTTTCTGCAGCCTGTAACCCTTTTGAATTCTTCTGGTGGGCCACAAAGATGTAATCTTTAATCTAAAATTTCCTCCATTTTTATTGTGTTACTTTCTTACACAAAGCAGAAGTTCATTAATACTTTTTTTGTTAGAACAGGTAGTGCAGCCACTGGCACTTAAGTAATATGTAAACCTGCATTTCAATGCAATATAAACTACTTTTTCCCTTCTGATGAATGTTTCACTATTAAATATGTCTTGCACCAAACTGTACATTAAACTGTAGAAACAATAAATAACATAAATGTAACTAGTTCATAACTAGTTTCTGAATAAGTATATTTATATTAATAAAATCAGTACAGAGACCACTCTTTGGTCATAAATTAAATGGCACATTCTAGCCACATTTACACTATAGAAGCTTGGCCATGGGCCTTTCCTGTGGCTCCTTTGTGGCTCTCCAGTCTTAATATGCATCAACAGAAACATCAACAGCACTGAGGAAAACTGTTATCTTGAAAGAAATACAGAAAATAAAAAATTTTCCTTATAGTAACAGCAATACAGCATCTCATAGGCAGGCCTTGGGCAATATAAGCAGTACAATAGCAATCCCTATGTTACCAAAAAGTGCAAAAGATGCACTAGACCCTTTCTTCACAGTTTCAGTGCAAAGGAATAGGAAACATAATTGCTGAAAAGCTACTGCCCTCTAGTTAAGGCTAAGCAAAGAAAGCTCCTTTAATACCCTTCTCCTTCCTTTTACTCAAGCTTCTTCTTCTTGGCTCTGCCTCAGCCTCTCCCTTTCGGTGTCTTAACACTTTTCCCTAAACATCCTATAATCCTTCAATATCCCCACAATGTCCTTAAACATTCTTCTGTAAATTTCCACACAATTCTCAAATGCTCTTCCTCCAGTATACCATAAATCTAAAGTCCTCATAGGCAATAAACCTCTAGTCTGCAAAGAGTTCTGTGAAGAGAATCTTTGTGTGGACTCACATCAGGGACAATAATCTTGTTGTTCAACTTTGTTAGTCTTAGACCAGCTGGTTCCACATGGTCCATTTGCCTTGATTAGATTACTAAATTTTCTCCACCTGCCATTGTTTATCTGACCTTTACTGGATCTTTGTATTTCTTCCCCTTAGTAATGTAACCTAATACTATTTTTCTAAGGATTAAACCTAATCTATAATAATTTGGCTGCTTAACTAAAGAAAATTAAACCAGCCAGCCAAAAAGTAAATGAAAGAAAATATTTGTGAAAGAAAGTCCTAAACACAGTAAAAATCTCTGCAGAATAAATGTATCCACAACCTCTATTAGCTTTCTTTTCAGGTTCCTGTTAGGCTTGGCAGAGTAGGTTTAATGTGCAGTTGCAATCCCTAAATCACCCAGTCTTCAGATGTTGAGGCTTACAACCTTGACATGGGTCCAAAGGGGATGTTAATAACACAGAATTGTCTGATCTGTATTCTACAAATTTTGGGAATTATCCATCTGAGGTGCAAGACTTTATTAACTAAACACAGATATTAAATTTAGGATGTGATGAAATGTGCTGTGAAAGACAATATAATGCATATCATCCTAAAGCAAATGTTCACATTTGTTTGGTAGATTTTTTTCCCCAGAAGAGTCACTTCCTCTTTACTGGCTGAAAACAGAGCCAAATGCCATTTAGAAGCTGAAATTTAGATTTCTAGTACTGGTTCAGATGCCATGCAGCATCTGAGAAAATTGTAAAGAGTTGAATGATATGACAGGCTTTGAAGAAGACACACAGCTCCTGAAACTTAGAATTCCTGGAATGTGAAAATTGAACATCTCAAATTACACTAGACAGCTCTTCATTGCCTAATTTTGCTCTTCTGTATTTCCATACTGTGATGTGGTGAATATCCATCCTACAGCCCTATAAAAATATCAATAAGGAGTACAGCATGGTATCAAATACTAGCAAGGTATTTAACAAGCTATCCAGGAGGAGTTTCTATACAATTTTGCACACTGTTTTTTTTCTTTTGGATAGTGTCCAAAAGTGCAGCATAATAGCAGTTTTGACAGAGTTCTGTGGAGAGTCTAACTGACTAAGTTGAGGCTCTGCTGAGTTGGATCTTGATAGACAGTAGCTTAAGCAGAAGGAAATAGGTGGTCATGAAGGAGCAGCAGACCAGGCTGTATCCACACAATAAAGGAACTGAGCATTCCCCCTTACCAGGTATCATTAGCTGCACCAAGAATACCAAATCTAGCTTTGAACTTACCAGTACAAGAAGGAAGCTGATTGCCTGGAGTGAATTCATTGGAGAGCCACCCATGTGGTCAGGATCTGGAGCATTTGCACTGTGAGGAAATGCAGGTGTACAAGACCCTGTTTAAACTGGAGAAGAGAAGGTTGTGAGAGAACTGAAAAATGGTTTCCCAGTGTGTAAAGGGAGGTTACTGACAACATGAGGCTCTTTACTGAAATAAATAGTGAGGGAACAAGAGGCAGTGACTACAAATTGAAACAGGAGGTTGTAAATTGGTGTAATGAAAAAGAAATCTGTGTGACAATGATTAAGAACTTGAAAAAGGAGGAGACTAGTTGAGACTGAGGCAGTCAAAGTGTTGTTTTAAATTTTCATTTATATTAATTAACATAATTTGAATTAATTTTTCCTTTACTTAAGCCTGTTTTGCCTATGACAGTAATTGGTAAGCATTCTCCCTGTCTTTATCTTAACTTACAAGCTTTTCATCTTGTTTTCTCCCCCTGTCCTTTTGAGGAGGGGGAGTAATTAAAAAGGAGGGATGGGGTTCTGGCAACTGTCAAAGCTGAAGCCCCCACATTAAATTACATAGATAGAATAGAGAAGCCTATTTCCCTATTCCTGCTCATCATTGCATTAGATGCTTTGATATATTGAGTAATTAACAAAACCCAGAATAACAGGGAAGAAATAAACCACTTCAATCACCAAAGAATTTAGTGATTTTCTGTATCTTAGGCACATGCATTCATTCTTTTTTATGTTTCATGGGCTCTAAGGCTATTTTAAACATATTTAAATAAACTCCCATACATTACCCACAAAATATGTCTATTTATTTCTATCCTTTTTATATTTCTCTTGGGACAAAATTAGTATAAATTCTGTCTCTTCTTCAGGACAAACTATCTATGATTTCTGAAAATACATCAGCCACTGAAAAATGAAAAATAGGTGCTTTATTGGGAGAGTGTTTTTCTGAATGGCTGCCAATATTTAAACTATATATATTAGAGGAAAATAGACTTTACCCTTACCAGGATGGCCAGCCTATAAAATTTCCAATAGCAACTGCATTACATATTAGGAGCATAATCACTTCCATCACTATTGTTATGTGAACAATTTGAAAATAATAATACTGGCAGCACTAAGCACTGTGAGTAGTTTGACTGAGTACAGGGAATACTCATTGGTATAGAAGGATAGATTCCCTAGGTCTTTTCAAATTTTCAACTAGGAGCAATGGATATTACCTCATTATTTCAGGTGATGTGACTTAGCCTCTGTATGTAACCATGTCAGTGGTTCTATTTTGTGTAGTCATTTGAGCTAACTCATCACAAAACAGGACTTCTGCCAGCCTGTCCAAAACTATAAAAATGGAGAATTCTGGGTATGTTCAGTGAAATAATTTTTCCCCGAGAGAGTTGTACAGGGCAAAATAACAAGAATAAGCAAAAAAATTGAGGTTAATACTACTGGAAATTTTTACTAGTGAAAAAGCTTAATGAGTGTTTTACTCTCATCTCAGCATAAATATCTCCAAATAGTGGATAATAAGAACTGCATTCAAATCAGCAAAATTTTATTGTATAAAATATATTTCATTAACATAATGAGATGTAGGTTGATGTTATGGTCGCTTGATGGGATGGGCAATAATGGCAGGGAATTCAATCCACCTGTATTTGCAGGAATGACAGATCCCTACTTGAGTATTTAACAGGCACCTGGGAAGAGTGGTGATTTTGCCCACCCAAGTGCAACGTTTAACAGTATTTCCTGGCATTAAGGCACTGTCTTTGTGCCCTGGTGTCAGTGGGAAGGAATCACTGACATAGAATGAATGAACTCTAATTTTTTTGGGTTTTTTTAATGCTTATCAAAAAACCTAAATGCTGAATAAAACTGGATGCAGCTATCTCCTCTCATCGATCATGGAGAAACACTGGAAAGGTATTTTAAATTAGACACACTATATTATGCGGTGGAAATGAGATGGCATGCTGGAAAAAATGAAGATATTAAGTAAAGGAGAGGATAAAGATGACTGTAATTTTCTGTACTTAATTTGCTATTATCAAAAGCACTTTGAAGACTATTTTCTATTAAGAAAGGAAAAAGAAGTTAGATAAAAGGAGCACTGTGTAGTTGAAGTTTGATGGTGAAGTCTTACTTCTTTTCACAACTCAGTCATCAGAAGAACTGTGCTTAAGTTAAGTGATAAGAAGATTTTACAAAATATAACCTTGGGAGTGGCATGACATCATAGTTAAGATGAAATTCCAGTCTGCAGACTAAATGGACTTGGATATTAAAATATTTTAGTCACAAATATCTGCACTTTTATCAAGTACATTACTTCCTTGTTCAACAGGAGATACAGGGTGGTCCAGAAGTTGGATGGGTTGTGGTAGTGGCTTCATCCATACTTTGTATCATGCCAGGCTAGAATTTGACTTCTGTGAATGACCTTGGGAAACAATCGTTACAGGACTGGGATCCCAGTTTCGTGAGTGTCCTGTTCATAGTCACTCAGTGCTTAACAAACAGATGAGAGTAATGGTTCCCTCTGGAAAATTCCAGGCAAGTTTGAAACTTTCATAATGATTGATTTGTTTGCATCTTTCATAACAACCAGTGCTTAGCAGTGTGTTTATGTGCAAGGTACTCCCCTACCATTATGGCTAAGCTATGCCCTTGTCCTGTAGGTCTAACTAAAATTATGCTCACACCATTGTCAAC
Source organism: Alaudala cheleensis (assembly GCA_013398995.1). NCBI lineage: Eukaryota > Metazoa > Chordata > Aves > Passeriformes > Alaudidae > Alaudala > Alaudala cheleensis. The sequence continues at coordinate 163,514 of VWYE01007588.1, forward strand.
CAGCCCTATTTTACGCTGTTTGCACACAGACTATGAGTGAGGAATACTAAGCAGAACAAATATGTGTAAATAGATATCACATGAAAAGAAAACTACAGATCTTCTAGTTTAATTTGATCTCAGGATAATACAAAATTTTAGAACAAATGATTAAAGAAAGACTACCTGCAAACTAACAATTTAATAGGAAATGTAACAACATTTAGGGTCTATTAACAGAGTGGAAAAAAAAAAGAAAATAATGAATCCTGATATTAGATGGAGAAATTAAGTAAAAAGAGGACAAGAAATTATAATAATTATGAATCTCAGAGTCACAAAATATTAAATAAACTATTTTTACTATTTCTTTCAATGTAAAAGTTCTGGATGTGTAATATTAACTAATGGCAAGTTATGGAAGGGTATTTGTGGTTGTTAGAGAAATTTGAATTGGAGAAGAGATAGAATACTTGAATACTTTAAAGTAATATGTAGGAATAGATACATCATTTTATTGGAGTAGACTAAACTATTCAAAGTACTTATCTCAGGAAAAAAAAAAAAAGGAGGAGGCTTTTGATTACTACACACAGAGTTTTTGGGGTTACCCAGTGCATGGCCAGGAGTTGTGAACCTTGTGGGTCTCTTTGAATTCAGGATATTCTATGATTCTGTTTTTCTATGACTCCACTTTAATTGGTGCTGATGACACTCACCTGAGGCATTGTGTCTGAGTCTGGGCTTCAAATGCAAGAACTTACTGGTGTAAGTGCATCATGGGCCCACAGGGCCACAAAGATAGTTAGGGGGCTGGAACATCTTTCATATCAGATGGGATTGAGGGAAAAGTTCGTATTAAGCTTGCAGAAAAAAATGTTTAGGTATGAGTTTAACAAAATGTTTAAAAACCTGAGTTTTTAACAGAGTAGAAAAGATTGAGCGAGGCTCCTCTTGCTCAGTAGTGCTCACTGACAGGACTAGATGCAATAATCATTAAGTAAAAAACACATTAAATTGAGGAATAGAGTTTTGGGTTTTTTTGTTTTTTAATTGTGAGAGTGACTGAGCACTGGAACTGGTTAACCAGTGAGCCTGTCCTTAGAGAATCTTAAAACTTAACCAGATATTGTCTTGAATGCTGCTGTAGCTGCCCCTGCATGGTCATGATCAATTGAACTAGCAAGTCTAAAGAGGCCAGTGATTCTGTGAATATAATTTGTTGTTACCATATTTTTCTGGGGGAAGAAAGGGAAACAAACCCCATTAGTCAGTTAAGTCCCTAGATAGGACCTTCTAATCAAAATTTTAACTTTATGCTGAATGAAATAATACACATAATATAAACTTTAAATCTTGATTTTTATACTTTACTGAAATGAAATTAGATATCTTTCAAAAAATTGGTGTAGAATATTGCCACAGAAAACTACTGTAAGGAATGTATCAAATACTCTGTCTGGGAAAGACCTTTTAAGTCTTTGAAAATTGCAATGACAGAAGCTAGCAGTTTTTCAAATGTGTCACTAATGATCATTTGAGTGTGCCACATAAAAGCTTCTTGGCAGTAATGTCTTTTAGCTCAAACTGTACTCAATCTCATACTTCTTACATATCCTTTAAAATATGAAATTGGTTTACAACAAAAGCAATGCTCTGCAAATTAAGGCATGATTGTTTGAAAATATTTCAGAATGGTGGAAAAATGTTATAGTTTGGAAATGGTGTCAATGTATGAATATTGACTACTTGATATCAGTAA
>VWYE01007588.1:165740-189639 GCA_013398995.1 Alaudala cheleensis
TTTTTTTGTTTTTTAATTGTGAGAGTGACTGAGCACTGGAACTGGTTATCCAGTGAGCCTGTCCTTAGAGAATCTTAAAACTTAACCAGATATTGTCTTGAATGCTGCTGTAGCTGCCCCTGCATGGTCATGATCAATTGAACTAGCAAGTCTAAAGAGGCCAGTGATTCTGTGAATATAATTTGTTGTTACCATATTTTTCTGGGGGAAGAAAGGGAAACAAACCCTATTAGTCAGTTAAGTCCCTAGATAGGACCTTCAAATCAAAATTTTAACTTTATACTGAATGAAATAATACACATAATATAAACTTTAAATCTTGATTTTTATACTTTACTGAAATGAAATTAGATATCTTTCAAAAAATTGGTGTAGAATATTGCCACAGAAAACTACTGTAAGGAATGTATCAAATACTCTGTCTGGGAAAGACCTTTTAAGTCTTTGAAAATTGCAATGACAGAAGCTAGCAGTTTTTCAAATGTGTCACTAATGATCATTTGAGTGTGCCACATAAAAGCTTCTTGGCAGTAATGTCTTTTAGCTCAAACTGTACTCAATCTCATACTTCTTACATATCCTTTAAAATATGAAATTGGTTTACAACAAAAGCAATGCTCTGCAAATTAAGGCATGACTGTTTGAAAATATTTCAGGATGGTGGAAAAATGTTATAGTTTGGAAATTGTGTCAATGTATGAATATTGACTACTTGATATCAGTAACAGAGAAAGATAGTAAAAAAAATAAAAGACAATTTGAAAAGCTAATGAAGTGAATAATGCTGAAGAATGTAGTTTGTTACTATCTTAGTAACATTAATAGATGAAAGCAGTATGAATTTGGCCTCAGTAGTTTAACCTCCCAGTTGTTTCAACTAGATACCCAGGCTAGATTTTATTTACTGGACCTGCATTTTTCTTCTAATCAATGTACTTTTACAGTACTGTAGGAAATGAAAACTTAATGTAACTTTTAAAAAGCGAATCACTGCGCAGAATCACTCTAATTGCAACTGCAGTATCTGTGATTCATTTGTATGGGAAAGTTAACATAAGTGCTGTGAGATTAATCTTTTAATTGATGCTACTTTGACACATACTGAAAAATTTGTCAACTATAGTTTAAATTGTCTTTCATCCCTCATTTTAAGGGATGTTTGCTATCTGATGTCTACTTGCATGCTGTCAAAAAACAGTATACATATTTTCTTGTGTATGCCAATATAAATAAAATAAAAAAAGCACAAGTAATGATAAAATTAAATCATTAATGCTTTTTGTAGGAAAAAGTGTTATGAAACTTGTCACCCTAGGAGGTGGTTTTTGGTCTGAAGTTAAGGTATCAAATTGTTATTTCAAGGGAAAATCATTAACTAACTGTATGGGTTTGATGTCTGTTTATAATTATGTAGTAATAATCAGTCATAATCCTTGTTTTCTGAAAGAATTTTGGAGGTTTTAAATGTTAAGGGACATTAAATTGACTTGAATAGATGTCACTAGATAGATTAAATGGCTGTTTGTTAAGATTGAAGAGTAAGTTCTTGAAGGAGCAGCAAGACACAATGCAAAATCTATTTCCTCTTGAGTAGTTCTGTGACACTGTGAAGGGAACACGTGAGGATTTATTTGCTACAATGCTTGTTGCCACCAGGAATTCAACTCGCAGTGTTTTAACAACATGCAGTTTCCAGTGTTGATGTGTTCACCCGCGAACCCAAATCTCAGCACACTTGAAACTATAGAGTTTTTTCTACTTGCATGCTGTCAAAAAACAGTATACATATTTTCTTGTGTATGCCAATATAAATAAAATAAAAAAAGCACAAGTAATGATAAAATTAAATCATTAATGCTTTTTGTAGGAAAAAGTGTTATGAAACTTGTCACCCTAGGAGGTGGTTTTTGGTCTGAAGTTAAGGTATCAAATTGTTNGGTTTTTGGTCTGAAGTTAAGGTATCAAATTGTTATTTCAAGGGAAATCATTAACTAACTGTATGGGTTTGATGTCTGTTTATAATTATGTAGTAATAATCAGTCATAATCCTTGTTTTTTTTGTTTGTTCTGAAAGAATTTTGGAGGTTTTAAATGTTAAGGGACATTAAATTGACTTGAATAGATGTCACTAGATAGATTAAATGGCTGTTTGTTAAGATTGAAGAGTAAGTTCTTGAAGGAGCAGCAAGACACAATGCAAAATCTATTTCCTCTTGAGTAGTTCTGTGACACTGTGAAGGGAACACGTGAGGATTTATTTGCTACAATGCTTGTTGCCACCAGGAATTCAACTCGCAGTGTTTTAACAACATGCAGTTTCCAGTGTTGATGTGTTCACTTGAAACTATAGAGTTTTTTGGAGAAGAAAATGACTGCTGACTTATAAATATGGTCTCAGATTTGCATTAATTAAAAAAATTAGACTTAGGAGAATGACAATTTAGTTTTGAGCTTAGCAACCGTGTAAAATTTAATATTACAATTACACAACAAGTCCCCAGATGTATTGATTCCCACAGTCAATCACTGAGGTTAAAATTTTTTTGGTTTCTTGTTAGTAAATTATTTTTCCTGGAGGGGTGATTTAGAATAGAGAATCATAAAATTAATTTTTTTTTCTATGATTAAATTAATTGTTGGAATACTAGGAAAACATTCTGGGCAGAATAAAAAAGGCCAATTTCAATTAATTAATAAATTATTAATTGTATTGTTAATGGTGAGGAGGTAGATTTCTCAATAACAGCAATGTAGCTTGATTAAACAATCTATTATTCATAGAATAAATACTTTAAACCAGCAAAATTAGTAGTTGTGATTCTTAAGTAGCTTTTCCAAGGCCTATTAATTTCATTGTTTTTCCTTGCATACTTCTTTAAAATTATATACAATTAAAACAATGCAGACTATTTTGATTTAACACTTGAAAAATTATTTTGAGGGAAATATCTATTTTTTCAAAAATGTACTGTAATCTGAGATATTTGTTGTGTGTTTTAACTAGTATCAAGTCAAAGAAGGCTGGAAACACTTCATGAGTAATATTGCAGTTCTTAAATGCTGTGCCGGCATGGAATTGCAATACACAATGCAACACCCTGAACATTAAAATGTCCTGAACAATTTGAAAAATCCTCAGTCTATTCTGTGTATGTGTGTGTTTCTAGTATACAGGTTCAGTTCCAAGGCTTATTTTAAAAATTTCATGTGGATAAAAAAGAAAACATAACCTAAAGCAGTTGATAAAAATCATACACTAGATAAATCAAATCTGTGAAGCACCATCAGCCAAGCGCAATTCTAGAGAAGATGGCAGAGATTCCTTTAGTTTATCATGTGCAACTAAGATCAGCACCTGCCACAAATATTCTCACTTGTTTGTGATAACATCAAAGCTGTAAGTAATTTTCTATTTAGTTCTAGTTTTCAGGAGAGAAGTGCTGGGGTTTGGGTTTTTTTGAGTGACAACTTAGTTGGAAAGAAGTATCATGAAGTAAAGAACTATTTCCTGTAAGAGTTCTGTCACAAAATGGGTTCAATCACTTAAACACTAACAAATTGTCAGATTCACAGGGTTATGATACCTTTATTGTAAATGTATTGGTTTTAAGTTCCATTATAGGAGGTCAAAAGAGATTTAAAAACTTTTTTTATGAGGTGAACTTTGACTAAGGCAAAGACTGTGATGTCTTTTTACTGCATGTGCTAGCACCTTAAAACTCCCATATAAATTCCAAACTATAATGCTAATGCAATCTACCTGGTAACAATGCTAAATGAAACTGAAGAATCTGCACAAATCTAGTAATTTAGTAATTGACTACATTTTAGCTAAACTTTAAGCTAGAATGAAAAGTTTCAATACAGCTTTTAAAAGTCTATTTACAATATAGGAATATCATCTCTTTCTTCAGACTGATGTGGTTAAGGAGATTCCTAAAATATTGCTAAAGTTAGATTAGGTGGAGATACCTCGTCAATTGAAGCAATTATTCCTCTGTATAGAAGCCTCACTTTGAATACTCTGTGCAGTTCAGAGGAGGGCAACAAAGTTTGTGAAAGGGCTGGAAGTAATGTCCCATAAGGGGTGGGTCAGGACTTTTGACTTGTCTAGTTTGGGGAAAAGGAGGCTGAGCAGTGACCTCATTGCTCTGTACAGTTTTCTGCAAAGGCAACAGGAGAGGGAGGTGTTGATCTCTTCTCACTGATACCCAGTGATCAGACACGTGGGAATGGTTCAAACTGCACCAAGGGAGGTCCAGACTGCACATTAGGAAATGTTTCTTTACTAAGGGGGTGGTCAAATCCAGGGACAGGCTTCGTAGACCTGTGGTTGGTGTTCAAAACCTGTCAGTGTTTAACGGGCACTTGGAAAATGCCTGTAATAACATGTTTTAACCTGATCTGCTCTGAAGTGTTCAGGCAGCTGGATTAGGTGATCACTGTAGGTCACTTCCAACTGAAAAAGTCTGTTGTATTCCAAGAAAAGAAATAAACTTTTGTCAGGACACATCAAGTGTCTCTTAGTGTGGAAGAAGTTGTAATAGCCCATGTGGACAATGAAGTACTGGAAAAGTATTCCTTGCATTAAGGTTTATATTTGCTCATCTGAATAATTCCTTAGGGTCCCTTTAGTGTTGACCAGATATGCAGTTCAGTTTCCTGTGCACTTACATCCTGTGCTCTGCAGTATTTCCTAAGATATCAACGACATTCACAGAGTACAATTTCATCTTACTAAGGTCATTTGAGAAATTTTAGTTCAGAAGACTTATGCTAGGAAGAAAATACATATATATATTCATATCTTTATGTGTAACAAGTTGATAAATATTTTTAATATATTAGAGATATATAAATTAGATTTCTATACTTTCTAACAATTATATGGTAATATATATGAACAAAAATGCTTATTTCTTCAGCCAAATAATTTTTCAAATTAAGTCGAAGAGATTTTTCCATCAGATTTCATTTTGTACTGCAGAGACATAACTATCATACTAAAATTAAAAGGTGATATTGCAACTACTGAATTACTGAAATTCCTTCAAGGAGAGATATTGATTCAATTTATAAACAAAACCCTGAACAGTATGGATGAATGTTACATTTCACTGATAAACTGATCTGGTGAAATATGTGTACAATTTTATTTTCTTTAAAGATAAGAATTTTCTTTAGCTTCATTTCTTCTTGTTTTCAGTAGATTTCACTAAATTTCAGTAGATTGCAATACATTTTATATTAAATATCAATAATATTTTGCAGAAATAATAGTATGTAGAAAATAGCTTTTAACACTTTAAAAATAAATTCCATAATAAACATCAAACATGTGAGTTTCCTACAAAATTGCTGATTTAAAATATTTGTGCTATAAACATTGAATGAGAGGTTGAGTTTGAGTATTGTTAATATTTATCCTTGCAATAACTTCCTCAGTATCTTGTGGTATAAGTGAGACAATTTCTCAGCAGTCCAACTGATATTCATTCTTTTCTATACTTGACAATTTTTTTTTTTATAATTTACCAGTTGACTCCTTTTTAAGGTCATAGGACCCCTTTTCTTTTCTCAATTCAAACCTCTGAAGTGAACATATTTTTAATTGCCAAAATTATTATAAATGCTAATATGCCCAGAGATATTTATGGCTATTCCAATCATTAGTTCATGATCAAAACCAAATACGTTTGTTGTTTGCATCTCATTGCTTCTATTACATTGTGTGCAGTGGTTTAGAGACAGAAATAACAAATATGTAATATATACACATTTTCATTTGATATTCTTGTCTGATAGTATGTTTCCTTGTTGTGAGGGAATGTTTTTTGCTTTGAGGGAAAAAACCTTTATGAGTTAGAAAAGAACACCTTCTGCAAACTAATAGAGCATTAACAAAGAAGAGTACAAAAGCATTTTGGCAAAGCAACAGCACTGATATATATCACAATTTTCTCAGGGAAACATCTTTGCAGTCTGAGAGGTAATTAGGAAAACTAACTTTCTCTTCAAGGAAAGAAAGGGCATTATTTCTAAATAATTGAAGATAATAAAAAATCATCAGTAGGCAACACTCCAATGAGCTGGAGTTTGGTCAGACTCCTTTTCCTCCTTAACTGCAGATGGACTTGAGTTTCAATCAAATTAATTTTGTTTGACTTTTTTTTTTTTTTTTTGAGTGGAGGAAGGTAGTGGTGTCGTTGCCTTGGTTTTTTGTGCATGTGCAGTGTTTACATGATGGATCACATGAAAAATTGGAATACACGCTGTGGTAAGGTAAATGAAATAGTTAAATTTTAAAAAATGCATTGTAAATTTTCCTGCAAATTTTCATGTTCTTTTCATAAGTAGTGTGCAGGTTCATAAAGAACAAGGAAGGCTTAGAAAAGAATGGAGGGCTGACAGAACAAGTCTGACTTTTAGAAATTGTCTTTATATTTTGTCTTCTCCCGATTAAGCTGTTTTATCTCTGATGTTTCCAGGTTCAGTGGTTTACAGCCCAATTTTTAATTCCATTTCATCTTTGTGAATGCAGTTAGACTCTGAACAGAAGAAAAAAAGCAACAAAGAATCAATTAGTTAGGATTAGTAAATCTCATCATTTTCCCCAAAATGTTGTCTCTTGCTCAGTTAATTTTTTTCCAATTAAAAAATAAAACAAACCCTCAAACCTCAACAAAAAAAATCAGAAATAATTTATTTAAAAATAAATATCTGCAAATGCAGTGAGTCAAACCTCAAAGATATTAAAAGATTTGTAATGTCATTTCCCAAGAACATTTTTATGAGGGAAATAAAACAAACCCTTACAAAATTGCATCAAAACTCACTGTAAATGTCTACCAGTATAGTAAATAATTTGTTGTGTTTATGTGACTGAGGGTGCTTGCTTTTCCTATATGTCAAATGTTTGCTATCGAATTACTCCTTTCTCAGATAAAGTATATTAAATTATCAATCAGATGCTTTCTACGCTTAAAATAAAAAACAAGTCCATAAAATGTCTGTGTGTATGTGTGTGTGTTCATTTAAATCCCCTGGTATCTTGTGAGCAGTGCACATCCACTGAAACAAAAATAAACTTGTTAAATGATCTACAGCCTTACTAAAGGTCTGACCATTAACTGAATGGTCTTCCTTGTCCCATGTGTTAAAGATCACCTGTTTTAAAAATTTGGCAGTTCTTACGAACAAAAAAAGTTTAAAAACTTTAATAAATCTTGCATAGGTAATTTCATTTTAGTTCATGGCTCTAAGAAATAGGATATTATATGCTATTTGTATACCACAATCACAAGTGTAAATCAAGTAATTATTTTTTTTTTCTCCTCCTTTTCCTCACCTTTAAAAACCTTTAGCACAAACCTTTTTTTTTTTAAGAAAAGTAAGGACTGTGAACTCTTTCATTGTTTCTCATTTAGTCCTGCTTCAGAGAACAGTAAGTACAATTTTTTTGTGATAGACTGATCACTTGGAACTCTGATTTTGCCTCCTCATGGCTCCTTGAATTTTTTTCAAACTACTACAATCACAAGTTAGAATCAAAAGGCAGATAAAAAGTAGATAAAACATCTCTGTCTCCTAGTCAGATCTGCCAAAATTTAGCCTGCATTCAGTGTTATTTAGCCTGAATAAACAACATTGCAAAAACCCCAGAAGAGACAAACAACCTTTTGAGTAGCATAGATTATAGAAAAAAGGTAAGCTAAAATTACTAGATGAATGAATAAAAGATATTATAGTAGCAAATATGCAGTTAAAACTACTTAATTTGTAGTTGCCTTGATAATTTTCAATTAAGCATCTGAAGACTAACATATTAGCATATCAATGGGAACATAATTATATGTTCATTCCTTATGTAAAATTGTGTTTGTTACACGGTGACTTAATTTTGCATTCATTACCCTTGCTTTAGTTTTAGGTGTTGTGTGTACTTCCAAGTGTGTTTCTTTACACGAACTCTTTAATGATAAAAGTACAGCAAGTATTATCAATAAAGCAAATATTGTTGCCTATCAATGTATAAATACATTCATAGAATGAGTGATAGATCAAAGGACAATGAAGCGATGCTATAGTTCCCTGAAACATAAAATATCTGTCTAGTTAAAGTTTTATTTTAGCAGCAACTTACAAAGCTGACATTAATAAGGTTTCTAAAGGGAAGCTATGAGATGGAATAAAGCAGTGCTGAAGGACCAGTTATTTTAAAAAGGTTTTTATTAAGTTCTTAAGACATTGATAAGAACAGAAATATATTTTGTTAAAAATCGTGAAGAAAGAAAACTATTTAGTAGAGCACTGGTAGCAAAGAGCAGAACAAAAGCTTGTCTGATACAAAGCCACCATAAAGAAAGATGGTGGGGGGGATTAAAAAGAATAGCTGGAGTGGTGAAAAAAACCAGTACCTTTGTTGGATTTGGCTGGGATAGAGTTCATTTTCTTCAGAGTAGCTATTATAGGGCTGTGTTTTGAATTCATACTGAAAGCTGTGTTGATAACAGGGATGGTTTCCTTATTTCTGAGCAGTGCTTACACATGGTCCAGGCCCCTCACAGCACCCCAACAGTGAGTAGGCTGGGGGTGAGTAAAACATTGACAGGGGACATAGCTGGGAGAGCTGGCACCAACTGAGTAAAGGGATATGCCATACCATATGGCATCATGTTCAGCATAAAAGAGTGGGGGAGAAATTGACAGCAGAGTGCTGTTGTTTATAGACTGGCTGGGCATCATCTGATTGGTAGCAATCATTTTTATTTTTATCACTTGTCTTTCTTTTATTTTCCTCTCTATTCAATTTTTTTTTTTTTTTATTACTAAACAGTACNGAGTGGGGGAGAAATTGTCAGTAGAGTGCTGTTGTTTATAGACTGGGAGGAGGAGTAGTGAGTGAACAAGGAGGTGTGTGATGCTTAGTTAATAGTTGCAGTTAAATCATGGCAGTAATTCCTGCATCTAATTCCATCTTGGAATAATCTGTGTTTTGGAGTTAGTTTGATGGTCTGATACCATCAAATTAAAGTCTGAATTAAAGAATTAAAGTCCAGTACAAATTTAAGTACCTTAACTAAGGAAAATAGCCTTGACTTTTATGCTCTTTAGTAGTCCAACACCACCTGAAGGAATAACCCACATAGTAACAGTATACAGTTACTATTAAACTGTTAAAGGATTTTTAAAACTGCAATGATTTCCTTGCCTAATATGGAAAATTTTGTGCTCAAGAGAAATGTTATAGTTTGATAGGTAAATAAATTTGTTTTCATGTGAAGGGCAATATATAGTCTGAGTCTTCCCTTAATTGGTATGAAACTATGAAACTGAAAGGAAGACAATGAAATTAAAGAAGTGATGACATTACAACATCAAGAGAACACAAGAATATATATCTATATCTTGAATATTCATTTGACTAAATCAAAAATTATAGATCTGAATCCTGGTCTTTGAAATGGTAAATCTAAAAAGCTAAGTCATTTTAAATAGTTGAACTATTTCAATTATAATTCTAAATACATGTCCAAATTCTTTGAATCCACTGGCTGCAATGTTTTCCTCTTCCCAGCAGCTTAAAAAAAATTAAATCTCATTCAAGTTTATTCAAATTGTTAAAAGAAAGGACAAACTTTGTCTTCTATTTCTTAAAACATTCCATTTTCCAGGAATAGGAAAGGAATGTAAAATACATAATATTTCCTATTTTTTTTATTGTAAAATTTTATGTTAACAGCTGAATTTTGATTTATACCACTTTCTCTTAATAGGATTATCCAGTGTAACACAAAGTGGGCAAGTCAGATAAAAGTCAAAGTTTACATTCTCCTTTCAGTTTTGATAGATTTAGCAAATTACATTATTGATTTTTTAATTAAATGTACAAAATGAGTAATGTTTACAAATACATAATTCCTTAATAGAAGGATTAGATTCTAAATGTATTACCTGAGTGTTCTTAGTATATGATAATCTGAGAAAGAAAGGACATTTTACTTTCTTCTATTAGGAAGACAGTAATGGCTCAAACTAAGGACATATTAACAAGACATATATATATATAAACAACATATAATATATAATACAATATATAATACAACATATGATAACCAAAAGCAGTTATAAGTGCAGTAATTGGGCAGTCTGTTCTTGGCTGACTGCCACCCTTGCAGCAAAGACTTTTCATCATATTCCAATGAAACTTCCTGTGTTTCTGTTGATAGAATACACCCCAGGATACCACTGACCTTCTTGACAACAAGGACAGATTGAGAGCTCCCAGATCCTTCTCTACAGAGCTCCTTTACAGTAGGTCAATCCCTAACCTGTGATAGTGAGTGGTGTTATTCCTCCCATGGTGCTGGACACTACACTGACCTTAGCTGAAATTTATTATATTTGTCTCTGCCCAACAATTTAGCCAATCTAGATCTCACTGAATGCACAGCACATCCTTCTGGTACATCAGCCACTCCTCAGAGTGTATCAATAGCAAACCTGCTGAGGGAGCAGTTGCCCCTTTATCCAAGTCACTGACATACGAATGAACTAGACTGGAGCCCGTACCGGCCCCTGGGGAACATCATTTGTAGCATATCCTCTTCGAAGAGTCAGAAACTAGTGCTTTCTTGACTGTGCTAATGAATATTCACCATATTTTCTAATATTTCTATCACTGAATAGACTGTCATATAATACCTTGCAATTTTTTTCCCGTTTTTCAGTTTTTTATGTAGTGGTTGGGATTATTTATGTGAAATCCCTGACTATAGCCTAAGTATTTGTTTCATTCTTCTTCCCATTTTTCTCATGGGATCATTAAAAAATGAAAAAAAAAATATAACTATTAAACCGTTGTAGCACAGCAATATAACTCAAACCAGAAAGAATTAGGACAGAGCATCCTTCATCCATGATATGTCTAATACAGAGTCTTCAATCAGGTAACTTTATATACTTTTCCATTTTCTTCCAGAAGAATCTGCTTTAGTCAGGGTACAGAACTAACCACATTCACTCATCATTCAGTGAATTTTTCTTTTTCATATCCTGCAGAACTTTCCTTCTTCTCCCCACGCCTGAAGCTTCCAGTAACTTCAGCCCCTTCCTAGAATGATAAGCATTTCTGCATAATTTTTCCCAGTAATTAAGTCATAAATATGTCAGGCATACAAAGGATAAGATGTGTTATAAATTGACACTTTTGAAATTAGAGGATTAAGTGATTTGCCTACTGTGATGCAGAAGCTTTCTTATGGTAGAAGGGATTGAATTTATTTCTATATCTATTCAGGAAGATATAATCTAAATTATTTCCTAATAGCATATACACTTCTTTCTACATAATCGATAATTTCATCTTGACATGTTTATATTTGCTTGAGTTCTCATTTTATTTAACAGATTAAAAGGAAAAAAATAGATAGCTGACTAGCAGATGAAAACATTCCAGTTAAGCTTCTGAATTTTCTTTCTGAGTAACTGGACTGAATGTCTCTTGCCAATATCCTCCTTTAAGCCCTTTGCCTTTCATTCACATGAACTAGAGAAGATGCAGTCATTCTGACACAAAGACTGTGCCTTGAACTGTGGGGATTTAATGATCCACATAACACCTGACCTGAGATGGCACGGTTGCACATATCAGTTGACCTCCTGGATTGTGCTGTGCCCATATTCCTTCACAGAACATGAACCCAGATAGCTGATGGTAAAAGAAGAGCCTGGAGGCTGCACCCACTTAGCAACAGCAATATAGATGCTGGTCTATCATTGCCTTTGTCATTAAGTGAGGCAATATTTCATAAAATCATCCTTTTCTATCACAGTCCTTATTAAGAAATCTTATAAAAAAACTGTGAAGCCCAGAGTAGCCAAAATTGTCCCCTTGGACAGGACCTGTGCAGCAAGCCATGGCCACACTAAGGGGTTCATCTAATGCTGCATCAACTCAGGGATTTCAATACCAGAAGGGATGTAAAATTTTAAACCTAGTTATTGTCTTTTTTAGAAAGTTAATTAAATACGTATATTACTTGAGAGACTTGGATCCTTGTGGCACCCAAAAGAATCAGCACCTGTCAACACACAAGAAAACAGGAGAAAGGCAGACCATTTGTTTTCTAAAACTTATTGCGAAGAACTTATCATTCTGAGAGAAAAATACATTTTATTTTGTCATTTTTTGTTATAAAAGGTTTAATTTATTCTGTTTTTCAAATAAAGATTTGTTTTGCCTTCTTAAGAAATACAAATACTCCTCATTTGTGTAGTCCCATGAATGATAACTCTTTGTTAATAAGATTTGCAGGATAGAGAAATAGAAAAGTGATAAATAATTATAGATAAACAGAATTCTAAAGCCTAGAATATGTATTTTTATAGGAACAAATATAACTGTGCATCACACAAATTCAGCAGAACAGCAGTTTGTGAAGTTTCACCAGTCTGTGCTGAAGATGCTGTTGCAAGGACACCCACAATAGAGACTTCTGTTTCCATCCATGTAATGACCTATCATCCTGCTTGAGTGATGTGATTCCCTAAGCAAGTCTTAATTATGTGCAGATCTCAATGCTATTGATTTTTATCCAACACTCATAAATGTCTGTGCAAGAGGTGATATTTCATATGGGAAATAATTAATGTGAATGTATTCGATGTTAACTTCATTGACCTACTTCATTCCTTTGATTTAGTATAAATCCCCACAACATTTTCCAGTCCCTGAAATTCACATCAAGTGTGACAGATGATATCTTTGTAAACATTTTAATGCTCTCTTATCTCTGGAGAAAGGAGAGTTTGTGCAGTCTCTGGAAGAGCAAGCAGTATGTTTGGTATTGAAAAGGAGAGGAAATTTCACAAGATTGCGGTTTTATCAGACAGAAGTGGAGATTAAGGATTTCCAGTTCAGAAAAAAAGTGAACATTAGCACAGAAGGGCTTCAAAAAGTGATCTCCTAGGGACAAAAAAAAAAAAAAAAAAAAAAAAAAAAAAAAAAAAAAAAAAAAAAAGGAGGCTATGTAGAATTCTGTGCCAGTCACTGAGTTGACTGAAATCAAGCCTGAAAGCATGGACTTGCCTGAAAGGAAGCAGTGCAAAGTAAAAGAGTTGTTTAAAAACCCCTTCCTTTCCTTTCTCCTACTTAATACACTTTACACTGCTAAATAAAAGATACCAAGGAATCATTTTCCCATTATTTAAGGTATTAGTGCAATTGCTACTTGTTTGGACCACCACATCCACCTTTCTCAAAGGTGTGCCTCCTATAGAAAGAGATAGGCCTAAGCAACATGAACCATTTGGCTTTAGTCCTACAAAGTTGTCACTCATCCTCTTTAGTTTAGCACTGAGATATCTTATTTTGTCCTGGGGTTTGTTTGGGATTTAGTTTTAATTTTATTGTATGTTCAGGGGGTTTTTTTTACGTGCCTGACTATTTTATTAGGGAGCTCATTGAGAAGAGAAGGGCTAGGTATATGTGCCATCTGCTGCCATTTTGGTGCATAGGGAACTCTAAAAAGATACTATCATGTCCGTAAAAAGATTTCTGTCACTAATTGTCTAAAAGCATGAAAGTCAGTAACAAATGGGAGGTAAGAACAGTGCAAAAGCTAAAAGAGGTGCAAATGAGCTAGATCTGATCCATAAGAATCATAACATAATGGGGTAGCACTGTGCATTCATTGTTAAGAAGCTCAGAAGCAAATTTTTGGTCCAACTTTAAAGCTGAGAAGTGTCACATGGTTCAAGAATATCAAAAAAGAATATCAAAAGTATCAAAAAAGTGTATAAAAAGTATAAAAAAAATATAAGAGCTGAAAATAGGAAAATTTTATATTCCGTTTATTATAGAACAAAGATTCAACATTAGTATTAAAAAAAAAAATCTGAATCAGATGTTTTAAAAATGTAGTTTGTTGTAAAATTCTGGTGATTTTACCAAAGGTAGATTATATGAAACTGACATGAATTTCTGTGATAAAATTGTTTCTGGCTTCAAGAAATA
The DNA here is from genome assembly GCA_013398995.1 of Alaudala cheleensis. Taxonomy (NCBI): domain Eukaryota; kingdom Metazoa; phylum Chordata; class Aves; order Passeriformes; family Alaudidae; genus Alaudala; species Alaudala cheleensis. The sequence continues at coordinate 179,758 of VWYE01007588.1, forward strand.
TGGTAGATCACTTTTTCCTCCAAGACAGCGAAATATTTGCTATATTATCACATCAAATTGGAAAAGATAAGCAAAAATGGACATCTTGAAGAGTGGTTGATGGGTATCTCATAGGAAGATCGAAACAGGTAATACTGGAAGGAGAAATATAAGTAAAGTAACTGGTAAAAATAAGCAGACATTCCTCTGAATAAGCTTGGAATAAGATTTGTATATATGTAAATGAAACTTGCTTCTGAGACAGCTTTGAAACTCATTGTGAGTACTTGTCAGTATAGAAGATTAATATACCTTAGATAAAAAAAACATTTTGAAAGCATTAAACAAAATTAAATGAAACAATGCAGGTAGTAAAATTGTTGACTAAGGATTTAATAACAAAAATGTTGGTTGCAGACCATGACCCTATTACTAGATAAATACAGCGAAAGAAAATTGTCTAATTCATCAGAATGTGACAAAGAAATGATGAATTAATCTGTAATTATTTTTTTCCAACAAGATAGATTAAACAGATAACTGGGAGTTTTGTCTCTGTTCGAAGTTTTAATGGATCTTTTTAGAAAGTACAGTATATCGTTCTAGTCATCCATGGTTCACAAAGAAGTAACTCAAATTTAGCTAGGACAGAGAAAAAATTAATAGTTTGACATAGACTTTTGCAATCAGAAAATAACATAATTTTCCTTGTTCAGAATAGAAAAACAAATGCTGAGGGAGACTGTGATTGATGTCTATAATTATATAAAACTACTCTTTGAATTGAAGGAAAGCTTTAGCAAAAACAGAAGTAACTTTTGACAAATTAAAAAAATCAAAAAACGAAATGACAATTTAGATTATCAGAAGATTCTTTCTTATGAAGAAAATTCTCTGAAACAACTTTTGAGACTTAAAAATATTCTCCTTTTCAAGTGCAGGTCTGTAAGTTAATCGAAAACCAAGAAGGCTGTCCATCCCAGAAGAGCAGGTCCAATGGTCTTAAACTACATTTCAAAACAAAAGTATTTAATAGTACAAAGTACATGGCATAATACAGGGAGACATAAGCAATACTTCAAGCAAGGTTGTGAGCACCCATGGCTTTAAAATTTGCATTCATTTTTAGTAACTTTGAAATAAAGTCATGTCGAGAATGATTTCATATCTGGTACTTAAAAAAGGCAGTAAGAAAATGATACTCTCAAATAAATTTCTGCTTTCTGTACCCCAGGCCTAACTTGAAATAATGTCTTTCACTGATTGTGTCTGTAATTGACACTGAGAAAAATCCAGTGGTGAAAAAGTGGCCATTAGACTTTAGAATATCTCTTCAATAATTTTGACTTAGATGAAAATCTGATACATGACCTGAGTTTGTTGCAACTATATGACATAAAAGATCTCTGTGTTCTCCACAGTTTATAAAACAATTGAGTTACCAAATCTATTCTTTAGAGAAGCAATTTGAAGTAAAAACTAATTTTTTCGTTCATACATATTGTTTGATTGAAGTATTTTTAATCTGCATTCCATAAATATGTGAAAAATATTTTATGTCTACTTTCCTATGATAAGGAAATTGCAGAAAAATGTGAAACATGAATATCTGAACAGACCCATCAATTTCCATATTAGCTCTCCTTAGATTTCATAGATGTGACATCAGGCATACAGGAGATGCAGTCTTCTAGAATGGCAGTCAGAGGACAGATATGCTGAAGTAAAGCTGGTAATCTGGCACAAAGCATCTGCATGTAGATTCTTAAATCACTTTCCAAATGCAAAACAGGAAAAAGAATAATACAGGGAAAAAATCCCAAAACATTTTTAGAAAAACAACATTTCCCAAAATAATAATCATAAACCCAGAGTTATTTAATGTTTTATGTGTAACAATACAGTGAAATATGAAATAGTAAGTAATATTGTCAATATTTACTATAGCATAGACTTAAGATGTAAGACAGGCTGAGATAATTTCAGTTGTTAAGCCTGGAGGAGAGAAAACTGGTGAGATCTAGCAGCCTTTAAAGTACTTAAAGGAGGCCTATAAGAAAGCTTGAGAGAGGCTTTTACAAGAGCATGAAGGAGAAGGTAGAATGGCTTAAGACTGAAAGAGGGTAGATTTAGATTAGATGTTAGGAAGAAATTCCTTGCTGTGAAAGTGGCAAGGCACAGCAACATAGTGCCCAGAGAAGTTATTCTGGGCAATATCTGGAAGTGTTAAAGGTTGGATGGGGCTTTGGGAAACCTGATCTAGTGGAAAACATCCCTGCCCATGGGAGGAAGGATTGGAATAAGATAATTTTTAAGGTCTCTCTCAATCCAAACCATTCAGTTTCTATATGTTTTTATAAGATGATAATATATTCATGCATATAATAATAGGAAATAATATAATTGTTGCAACATATTTAATCTCCTCTCATTTTAAATGGCTAATTAAGTTGTTTACATCTTTTTTGTACTCTGTTTATTTCTAGTCAGTGAAGGGAAGCATGTACTTTTGAACTGGACTCACCTATGTTCTTACTTATGTTCTTGCAAGAAGAATTTCTCTCTACGAGGTATTTCGGTGATGTTTCTGGTCACGGAATTTACACTTCAGATTTCTGCATTTGGTCAAACTTATATCACCCCTGGAAGTCTGATCAATCTCACACTTTTTAATTCTATTTCTTGTGAACATTTTGCAGTTGTACATAAGTTTGTTTTGTTCCATTGCAGTCAGGAAGCACTGTTAAATTCAGGAATGCTGAACCAGCATGACTGAAGTTGTATGGTTTTGTTTTTTTTAATGCCCTTACATAATTTCCTGCCATGAATTTTCAGTAGTCTGTCTCTTTCAAATGGATTAATACTGTGGAACTGTAGGTAATGAAAATCTCTCTGCTGAATGACACAAATATTAAAACCAACTTTCTGCACTTTGCTAATATCAGCAGGGTCCCCCAGTTTCAATTTTGTTGAACTAATTCACGCCACTTCAAATTTTATTGCAACTTGAACTTTCATTCCATAATTAATTACATGAGCAGCGTGAGTATGCCCTGGATACTGAAAGATTAAAGCCTGCATTTCTACATCTTACTTCTGACACAGAGCTTTGTTTTGCAGCACCAAGACGTGCTAGAGTCAATACTTTTTTTGAGACATAGAGAATTTAGTTGTGAAATTTTAATTCAAGGCATTTACTGTACAATGTTAAAAATTAATTTGTCTTTTTTGAATCTTTACAATTTAAAGAGATGGTAACACAGAAGACATGTGTTCCTCTGGGGCAGCAGCTATAGGCTAGGAAAATTACCCCAAAACTATTTGTAATGGTACTAGAAACTCATATTTAAGTTGCTAAAGCACAATTCAGATGTGAGCTAGCAGTTTGGTTGCTTTTTTTAATCATTAGAAAGAAGCAGACACTTCCTTAAAGCAAATCATCCCATGTTAAAAGAGTTTTTTCCAAGAAAGATGGAATGAGTTGCAACTTGGAGAGCCATTGTCTCTCAACTGACTATAGTGAAAGTGTCGTAACATGGAGAAGTCAACTAATTTTTTCCTCATTTTACCCGAGATGTTTGTTAATCAAAAGAGACAAAAGTATGTCTGTCAGTGACAGAGTATCAAGAATGATATCTCTGAAGAGATGTACTTTATGTGAGAGACATTTGGGGGCCTGTGCCCACAGAAGGAAGAGTTTTGTAGAGAAATTACACTCAGAGTGTAAGAATTTCACCTCTGCTTTGTAAAAAGGGGAGTAATGCAGTTATCACATTGTGAAAGAAGGCAAAATCAGTCTCAGTATTTCTCAGAACTCAGTTCTTTATCTATGTCTTCAAAGATATGCATGAGATTGTGTGGTGAATAAATTAGTGTCAGACTTCATTTTATTATGGAAATGTTTTTCCTCCTAATAAAAATTGTTTCCTTAAAATAGCTATTTACCTTGCATTAAAGTTCTCGAATGCCTAATGAATACCCAAAGAAAGAAATCTTCAACAGTTGAAACAGACTCCAGAGGCATAACTTTCATTTTTTATGTTCATTTATTTTAGTCCACTTGGGCCATTCTGGCTCTATGAAACACTGCATCACGTTCTTTCAGAAATGTTTCACCTGTCACCAGTAACACATGGAGAACTAAATCTTATACCTCTACCTTGGATTTAAACTCTACCGAGGAGTCCTCATCATTCACTTGTTCCAAGCTGCTGTTTTGGATGCTGAATAGGTAAGAAAGTTCTGGATCTCCTGTTCCATCATCTCAATTTCTTATTGTCCTGTTTTTGGCTGTGATAGAGTTAAGTTTCTCCACAGTAGCTAGTCTTGGACTATATTTTAGATTTCTGCTGTAAATAGTTTTGATAACATACTGAGGTTTTAGTTATTCCTGAGCAGTGCTCAGTGTCAAGCACACAGTGTGTCAAGGCCTTTTCTGCTCCTCACACTGCCCTGCCTGTGAGTAGGCTGATAGTATGCAGAAGGCTGGAAGGGAACAGATCTGGGACAGTTGACCCAAACAGAGCACATCATGTTTACCAATAAAATCTGGGGAGATGAAGTTTGAGGGAGGCTGCTTTTGCTCAGGAACTGGCTGGTCATCAGTGGTTAGTGGTGAGAATTTGGGGGATTATGGATAATTTGCTTTTCTCTGGTGTGATTTTCTTTTATTTTTGTATTTTTGCTCTTTGTCCTTGTAATTTTTTTCTTTCGATTTTTAAACTCTCTGTAATTCAACCCATTAATTTTCTCTCTTTTCCAATTCTACTCCACATACCTCTGTGGGGGAGTGAAGGAGTGGCTGTGCAGGGCATAATTGACAGATGGGTTAAACGACAACATTTTAATGACATTCACTAATATTTTTATATCTGAACATCTCACTAGTTTTTTAATGCATTCTTTAATTTCTGTAATAGGTGCAGCTTCTTTTTTTATTCTCGTTTTCAAATGAACATATAAAAATTTCTCTACTTATTTATACAATTTGGCTTTTTTAACCTTGAGCCCATGGCTTTCCCTGAAGTAACAACGTTGTCATTGTTCACAGTGTTCCTGAAATATGACTGCTCTTTTTGTTTAGTACGATTTTGTAAAACAATCCACAACTCTACTTTATACTCTCCGGAAACAACAAGAGAACATATCTGACATAACATCCCTCAAATGGAAAAGACAAGCTGTAGGTTGCCTGAGGGTCACTAAAAAGATGTTTCTGTGAGTTCTAATGCTTTCAGTACATATAAGGGTCACCCATAAAATAGACAAATAACCCCTTTTTTGCAACATATACGGTATGAATTTCACTAGGCAAGAGATTTCACCTCTAAGACTTAAACAAGAATATTAGAGCTAGAATCGTAGAGTACCGAAGCAAGAAAAAAAGTGGACATGGGAAAAACATTTATGCTCTTGAGATCCGTAAGGAAACATAATTTTATTGAATTGAGTTTTCCAAGCCCTCATAATTCAGCAAATACTTATATGGCAGTCACAAAATCCAATTTGAAAGAGAAGCTTTCTAATTTTTTGAGACAATTCATAGGTTGATTTGAAATATCATTAATTTCAACTGAAATTTAGAGTAACAGACCTTGAAACAGACCAACATTACTTGAGATGGTTTCTTTTCCTTTTGAGGGTGTTTATATACTCTGTTTCACTAACTGCCTTGCACTTAGCAAGCTTTTAAATCATATACCTGCGCTACATAGAGGAAAATAAAAATAAATTACCCTTTTCAGTGGCTCTATAAAGTTACAGTTATGTGGAAGAGCAGGACAATCTCCTAACATTTTCTCAATTAAGAATAACTCTGTATGGAACCTTCTTTGAAAATGTCTGGGTTTTGGACCCTTGTGTGTTGCAACTATTTTAATATGAAATGGAGTATAATTGCTCAGTTTTATGGAGATCTACTGGATGGTGCTGCCCTGCCAGAACAATGTGAAAGCATCACATATGCTGATGTCCCAACTTCTGTATTTCTCAAGATAACAGAAAATCTGCTGTGGTGGACACAGAAGTGATTGAGAATTTCCAGTCAGCCATGAATTTAAGGGAGCTCATTTGCACAAGTTGATTTATGCACACTTAAAAATATCTGAGTGCTTCCAGGAAGATGATATCACAAACAATCAACCAATTAAAGTCTTCATTGTATAAGGACAGAACTGAGATGCAAGGTATTTTCTTCCTTCCAGTTTTCTGATTCTATGTGCTTATTATTACTGACTTTGAATGAATAAATAACTTCTTTTTGAATTATAGGCTACAAATTGTTCCACATCAAGTCAACTTTGTAAATAATGGCATCACTTCTGAAATGTAATTAATCCCCATGAAGTTCAAATACTGGAGATGGCAGCCTTCTGTTACCCTTTAATGATAATTCCAAACCATAGTAATTTTATTATTTCCATGCTCCAGTGAATTTTTTATCAATCTTTGTATAATTTCACAAGAAAAAAAAAAAAAGAGAGAAAGAAATATATTCTCCTATCACTTCTTTGAGCACATAATCAAATTAAAATGTAAATATAGCCTATATATAGGAATTCTAAAATATTTTTGGTAGGAGTATAATTAACTTTAAAAACATTTAAATTCTAAGCAATTATAACTGTCACAGATTATGTGTGGTATTAAATGGATATTTTTGGATTTTTTTTCTATGTCAAGCAGTTTATACTTATCATCCAATTGGGATCTAATCAAGGAGTACTCTTCTTTCATTCCTCATTTATCAGTTACAACCAGGGGCCTCAGAAACAGAAGGTGGTTGGGAGCTCTAGTGCCATATCAGCAATAATTCCTCATAGTGATCTTGTAAAACATATTTATAATTAATGATGTGCTACAAAATTATTAAGAAAACTTCATCCAGAATTTGAAATTGTCTTCTTTGATCTGTTAGGAAGATAGCCTGCTTCAAATACAGTCAAGTGCTCCAAACAGAGTGGCAGACTTAAAGGTCTCACTTGTCAGTAAAATGTTGGCATTAAAACTAATTAAACTCCTGTTTGATGTTCTCTAGAACCATCATCATAATTCTTTAGCAAGGGGTTGAGGACATCAAAATCAGATTTTAATGTGACTGTTTCATTTTATTCTATCAGGTTGAGCTAAGAAATTTCTGAGAGCTTTCCTCAGCCTTCACACTTACAAATCAGATGGGACAGGAAATGAAACATTTAAAAAGCCCTGAGATTTGTGTACCATTGATGTAAGGCTCTGATACTTGTGATCATATGGAAGTTTACTGATATGATCTGCAGATAACACTTCAGACAAGACTTTTATTTTTAACCCTTTTACTTACCATCTTTGTGGCACTCAAGACTACCTTAGACATTACAAAAAAAGTATATTAGTAAAATATGTCACAGGATGCTGACATCTTATTGAATTTAAATTGTATTTTACTGTTTTTAGAAACTAAAATCAAACCAACAGAAATTCTATAAAAAATGTATTCAAATACTTTCAACAAAGAAGCCAATGTCAGAAACTACAAAAGAAAGACTTTTTGGGGAAAAAACAAGAAACAACCAAAGTCTCCAAAAGCATTCATTCAATGAAACCAAAACCAATCAAAACCCCAAACATTATAGATTTCTGAAATGTCATCATTCACTTCACAATGGAATCAGAGTTAAGTTGTGTTGATGGAAACTTCTGACTTTCTCCTGTACACTGCCTTTCCCACTGAGTCAAAATGACTACATACCCTCCTCTATAATTTTGGAGAGAGACAAGATTATGGTACAGGCACTGTTCATGCCTATTGCTGTTGCACACCATCTTCTCCCAAGACTTGTGACTCTGGGATGGGTGTCCTCATTGCAAAGTGCCAAAGAAAAATAAGGCTCTGGAGAGTTACACCAAAGGTTGTACATCTCTGGTGTGGATGAACTGCAATTTTCCCTCAGTAGGAGACATTTCTGTTTCAGATTTTCCTTATTAATCCTGAAAAGGCAGATATATTGCTTCTGGTTGCAGGCCATGGGCTTTATGCCAAGTTTGCAGGGTGTCAGAACTGGGGCTTGTAAGGCTTTTTCTGAACTTGACTTGATAAGGCTGTTTTTTTTCACTTGGTTTATCTGTATTTTTTTTAAATAATGACCAGGTGTCTATGTCAAGATTAATTTTGTTTATATTTGCATAGTGTAAAAAAATTATAACAGTGAAAGGAAAATTTGTGTAGAATGAAGTACTGGTAAATCTAACATCGATATACTAGAAAAAAGCACTAGAAAAGTATGATGCATATAGAAAAAGTACAATATCAAAAATTTGGGAATTAAGGGATGCCAGATGCAGTGTGCATATGTAGCACACAAGAGAGGGGACAGAGACTGGCACTGAGAATGCTAATGCTGTAGGACCACCTCTCAAATGGTCAGTGAACTGCAGAGCTGGGAACTGAAAAAAATTAGGCTTGGAGCTAATAGGGATAAAAAAATGCAGCTATGTAACAAATATAAGCCAGACAAAATAAATTCAGACATAATGTGAAGTTTCAGATCAATGAAAAAAAAGCAAACAGTAAAATATCTTTAAAATTATATAATAATGCCAAGTACATCTTACAGTGAAGAGGAAGAAATCTTCACCATCTACCTGTTATTACCCAGGATGATAATGACTCACCATTCAATACTGAATACATAAGAAGTCTTTGAAAACTTGTCAGTGAAAAAAATGGGATTGTTGTCTTCACTATCTTTCCTCTTCATGTCTGATGTTTTCATACTTCTTAATCACTGCCAAAAGGGAAGAGGAGTTTACCTGCTTTCAATATTGTTACTGATTTTTGTCAGCAATTAGCTCCAAGTTTTTCAGCAGTGTATTCTGCACACTTGGAGGCTCTTGCTCTTATCTTAGTCTTCGTTACTCACAAGTTACATTGCCCCTCTCCTACTTTTCCATGCTACTGAAGTACAACTGCAAAAGTCTTAGCTCTTTGGTGATTACATTGCTCATATACTTATCTAAAATGCTCATATGTTGGGTGCGACTGTGTTATCATAGTGTTAAAAGAGCTTTTCTACATGGTTATTAGTTACACTGGTTTAGTATATTTACATTCAAGGCATGCCAATTGTGTGAGTTCCACAGGCTTCTGCTTTGGTTGCAGCTAAAAAATAGTTATTCTTCATAAATCAAACTACCAAAGAGAAAAATCCTGCATTTCTCATAACTGGTATCTCAGTTTTCTTGCAGAGGGTGGGAAGAAAACTGGCTTCTGTTTTGGTTTTTTTACACTGTTTTTCGGGGATTTTTTTGGGCACTGGTTGTGGATTTTTACCTTTCTCTGCTTTATTTTCGACCTGTTACAAAGCTCAGCTGATGAAACAAATTTCAGCAGAATTGTTTGACAGAAAGAAGATCTATCTGGGATTGTGTATTTTGCCCTGTTGTGATATGTAGAATGCATATTGGTGGATTTGATAATGTCTGTTGATTGCCTCAAGCAATCTTCAATGACAAAAGTTATTGAATTCTGTAGCACTACCTATGACAGAGATGTGATTGATGAGAAGCAGATGTAAAAAGCTTAATGTAAGTCTGTTTGATAAATGAGATCTCATTTCTTTCTCACCTGCTTAAATTTACAGAATTCAATCTTTTCTCCCCCCAGTTTTAAGATGTATAGGACAAATACTAGTCAATTCTTTCTTAAATAAGAATATTCCACACGCTTATTTAGTGATGATCCACGATTCTAAAATTCTTGGTTCATTTCAAGCTTGTTTAGAGAGAAACATATATATATATGTATATACACNCAGAGCTCCCAGAAGCCCAATTGACTCAAACAGCGACCTGCTCAAGAGAGCCTCAAACAGGCTTGTGCATGAGCTTATAAACAGGGGTGGGGAAAGGGAAGGAGAGCTTGGA